>JABUQX010067976.1:12500-22500 GCA_015478945.1 Trachelipus rathkii
AGAGAGAGAGAGAGAGAGAGCAGAGAGAAAAAGTCACTGGAGGCCCACTGAATATATATATATATATATATATATATATATATATATATATTATATATTTATATATATATATATATATATATATATATATATATTATATATATATATATAATATATATATATATATCTATTATATTTTGATATATAATATATAATATATATATATATATATAATTTTTTGTTTTATTCACACAATTTTATTTTTTATTTAAAATATTCCACAAATTTTGAAATTTATACTTAGACAAAAATATCCAAATATTTTACTATTTCACAGATTTCTTAAGTTTTTTTTCTTTTTCTTCTTAAAAAATAGCTTGATAAGAAGCCGTGAAAAATTTTCCCAGTCATAAAATATCTGTAAGAAGAAACATGGGATTCTAATTCTCCATATATGATCTCGGCAACCATGGAAACAACGTAGATGAGCGGCAGAAATCTTCCGAGTTTCATTTTTTCTACTGAATATCACTATTCCTTCTTGTTTCAATCATCAATAACTATCTAACAAGCTTCATTCTCTCCAGTAAATCTCACTATTCTTTTCTTGCTTCAATTAATGTCAATTTTCTTCCAAGCTTCATCTTCTCAATTGAATCTCACCATTCCTTCTTGCTTCAATCATCATTAATTATCTTTCAAGCTTCACTCCTTCCATTGAATCTCACGATTTCTTCTTGCTTCAATTAATTATCAATTATCTTCCAAGCTTAATCCTTTCCATTGAATCTC
This sequence comes from Trachelipus rathkii, assembly GCA_015478945.1. Lineage (NCBI taxonomy): Eukaryota > Metazoa > Arthropoda > Malacostraca > Isopoda > Trachelipodidae > Trachelipus > Trachelipus rathkii. The sequence continues at coordinate 13,272 of JABUQX010067976.1, forward strand.
ACTATTTCTTCTTACTTCAATCCTCAATAATTAATTAATTTTCTAACAAGCTTCATTCTTTCCACTGAATCTCACTATCTTCTTCTTGCTTCAATTTTATCAATTATCTTCCAAGCTTCATTTTCCACTGAATTTCACTATTTCATCTTGCTTCAATCATTAATAATTATCTTTCAAGCTTCATTCCGTTCACTGAATCTCATTATTTCTTCTTGCTTCAATAATAATCAATTATCTTCCAAACTTTATCCTATCCACTGAACTTCGCTTTCCTCCTTGCTTCAATTAATTCTCAATTATCTTTAAAGCTTCATTCCTTCCACAGAAAATCACTATTCCTTCTTGCTTCAATTATCAATTATCTTCCAAACTTCATCCTTTATACAGAATCTCACTATTCCCTCTTGATTCAATCATCAATAATTATATTTCAAGTTTCATTCCTTCCACTGAATCTCACTATTTCTTCTTACTTCAACTATTATCAATTATCTTGGTTCATCCCTTCCACTGAATCTCACTCTCCTTCTTGCTTCAGTTATCAATTATCCTCCAAGCTTCATCCTTTCCACTGAAGCTCACTATTACTTCTTGCATCAATTACCAATTATTTATTTATTTATTTATTTATTTATTTATTTATCTATTTAGGAATAATTAAAACAGTTCAAAAAAATTTGCATTTTATTAATTCAATAACCATCGAGAAATGAAAAACAATATTTTATGAAACTAAAAAAGCGACTTAAACTAAATGTCACTTTATTAAAGACTAGATTTATCATCTAATAATTAAAAAAAAAAAAACTATGTTGTAATTTCAAACTTTAACCATAAATGTGTATGTAATTCACTCTTCACCTTAGCTTCGACTAACTCAGCCGTAAATGAGTACATTAGCGACGTGCTTTATTAATAATGGAATTAATGCCATCCATCCACGATTTGTTTGGCCAGGCAGCGGTATCTTCCGTAAGCTCAAAAGAATCCAGGAATCTTTCTCGGTGGGTTCCATTGATCGAACGTAATGTCTGGCATACATTACGACCTACTTGGGGAGGTTATACTATATATATATTATATATTATATATATATATAAATTTATATTTATAGAAATATATATAAATATAATATATATATATATATATATATAAATTATAAATATATATATACAAGAAAAAAATATAAATAATAATTAATATAAATTTACTATCAATATATATATATTGTATATATATGTATGCCCATATATATATATATATATAATAATATATATATATTATATATATATATATATATATTATATATATATATATAATATATATATATATATATATATATATATATATATATATATATATATATATATATATTCTGGGCATTCACCATTAACCAGTTAATCCGTTAATTGTTAATTAACGTCGTTAAATTTTCCATTAATGATTAAAGTTGTTAATAATTAAAAAATATCATTAATGGATTTACTGACGCTTTTACATTTTCTTGTCGTTAACGCAAGTCCGTTTTTCGAATTTATGTAAAATAAATTAAAGGCTTTTCGGTCATTTAGTTCTAAATGATGTCTGGATAATTCAAAACTATTATTTCATGTTCATACATTTGAACGGTACACAGCGTAAGTTTTTTGTTTTTTTTTTGAGTTTATGTACAGGACCCACCACATCCCACAAGGAAGCGGCCACACTGGGTGGAATAATCAACTCCATGGGTGGGTCCTGGCTTATACAAATTTTAAATGTCATAAAAGAAAATTCGGATGGCAAAATGAATATTCAGTTAAAAATAAATAAAAATATATCCTTACACTATAAATAGTTCTAATATTACATAACAAAATTAAATGTTGTGAAGAATATTCAGTTCTTGGAGATATGAGAAAATAGTAATCATTAAAGTGGGAGAATTCAGATAATATATGGAATAACCTTTTAGAAGGTGTTATGGAGCATAGAGTAGGGAAATGACGGCGGCGAATGGGGTTCAATTAAGGACAATCAATGAAGATATAGTGAACAGATTGTGGGATATGACGACGGTAAAATTTGCAAATGGGAAAAGGATCCCATGACATGTAGTGGCTGTGAGAGATATTGTTGTGGCCAATGCGGAGGAGTGCAACTGTTACATCGTACAAGCGATTTCATCGGTGAGAGGAAGATCAATCACCAATGTTCGGCTTTATATTTCTAAATTTTTTGTCGGACAGCAGGATAATTATAATCAGTTGATGGGAGGCGACCATGTTGAATAACATCCATGAGGTACCTAGAACATCTCCGGAAAGAGGAGACAGCTATTCTGGTCTCTCTGTCAGCTATTTTGTTGCCAGTTACCCCTATGTGAGAGGGGATCCAACATAGTGTAATTTGTTTCTTGCGAGAGTAGAGCAGCCGAAAAAAAATTGTTGTACAGTGGATACCAATGTGTTTTTAGAATAGGGGTCTTTAAGCGCCTGGAGGGCGCTGAGCGAATTTGAATAAATGACATACGAGTGGTCTCAGTTAAGAAATAAAATTCGAAAGAAGGCAATCATTATAGCCAATATTTATGCAGTAAAATTTGAAGCATGATGGGGGAGGGTATGGGACAGGTTGCGGTTAGGAAAGAGACCAGACGAACCCACACTGTACCCTGTTTTACAGCCATCAGTAAATACTGGAGTAAATCCACCGTGAACTGCGGAATGAGACAAAAACGATGCCTTTAACAAGGCAGCGGGGTGGCTAGATTTGAAGAGAGAGGTCAGGACCAGGCAGATGGTGGGAGCAGGGAATAGCCAAGATATATACCCTTCATCATAAGAGTAAAGTGACCCCTTTTGCAAAGGGATGCTGAGGAAGTTAAGAAAGTTATAAATTGTGTTTGAAAATGGCCAGTAAGGAGGATTCTGAGGTATCTCTAGCAGAATCGGTGTCAAAGCAGACGGTATTGGGGTTTGAAAGCGAAAATAAATTGTGCACATGATGCATTCCTTTCGAAGAGAGAGTTGCATCACATCGGATTCAACTTTTAGGCTCACCCCGGGGGGACGATCGGAAGGCTCCTGTGGAGATACGGATCGCCTCATTTTGAATGGGATCTAACAGATGTAGCAGAGCAGAGTTGGGGAAGCCTGACCCTATACTACGCAGCCACAGTCCAACTTCGATCGGATTAGGGCGATGTGGAGACGTAAAAGGAAATTACGATCAGAACCCCCAAGATTTTGAGGTCAGATGAAGTAGTATGTCAAGCACAAGATGACAAGTTGCTTTCAAGTGTTTAATGTGCGGTGCGTATGTCAGGTGGTCATCTAGAAAGGTACCTAGAAATCTAACCTGTGAAGTTACAGGAATGGGTAAAAAATGTAAGGTTAGGTTCACGGAAGGAAGATGGCAGGTTCTTCGACTCCCTTTTTTCCGAGATAGTACTGCTGAGGTTTTGGTGGGTGAGAAATGAAAGTCATGGGAGTTACTCTATTGTGAAATATTCTCAATGGATAGTTGGAGTTCAAGAAATAGTAGCCTGGCACCGGTAAGGTATAGTGCCAGGTCATCAACATAGAGGACAATTGACCGTCTCTGGGATGGTAGGAACGATGCCGCTGAATTCGGGAGCAAATAATACATTTAGAACACTGCTCTGCGGAACACCTTCATCCAGAGTAAAGTGGCATGATAGAACAGACGAGCACCGAACTTGGATGGATCTGTCTAACAGAAGGCATTGGATAAAGAGTGGGAACTGTCTTTTTAAAACGAGCGAGTGGAGTTTAAGGAGAATTCCTGTTCTCCACGTTGTCATAAGCTTTTTCAAGGGCAAAAATGACACCAAGAACCATTCCGAAAGTTGAGAAGGCTTCCCGGATGTCATGGTCCAGTCTTAACAAGAGATCTGCGGTAGAACGATTTTTGAGGAAGCCAAACTTTAAGTTTGAAAAAGCCTAGCGATCTCCAGAACAGGGAGAAGGTGGCCTGTAACCATTTTCTCCATTAATTTGCAAGTATGACAGGTCAGTGAAATTGGTCTTTGATTAGGATCTTTTCCAAGTATGGGAATAAGGATTACAAAAACTGTAGTCCAAACAGATGGAAAAAGAGGATTCAATCCAAATTCTGTTATACAAATCCAGCAAGAACAACGATGCAGAATGATGAATGTGAAGGAGCATTATGTACGAAATGATGTCTGTCTTTGCTATTCGCCAGTGCAGTTTGATACTCTGTATGTATTAAATATATATATATATATATATATATATATATATATATATATATTATATATATATAATATATTTATATATATATAATAATATATATATATTATATATATATATATATATAGCTAGCAGCTTTGGCGGCCGCCAAATGCTATCGACATACTGAGAGTTCGAAAGGAGAAGCTAACTGTGCCCCCTTTGCCTACGCCCATGTGACGAAGCATGATGTACGAAATCATGTCTGGGTCAAAGACAACGTCTTTGTTATTCGCCAGTGCAGTTTGATACTCTACAAGTGTAAAAAGATGGTTATAGGTATGATCTTCCCCTTTCCCTGTTGAAAAGTCAGGAGGTGCAGTGTTAATTTTTAGTTTTTGAAAGGTTTCAGAATAGCTGGAAGAGCTCGAGTGGTTTGCAAAACTATAACCTAATGCATCTTCAACAGTTACTGGAGCAGAAATCAAATTGGTTATATTAGGTCCATAACGGAGGACTCTGAGTAAAGAGTTGTTGGAGCGGCGAGATATTTTCTGTGAAACTTTCCACACTGAAGAAAGGAGAGTTGTAGAGTTGACCGTCGATGTATAAGTTCGAAAGTATTGTTTACGTGTTTGGCTATTAATTCGACGAGATCTCCACAGCTGCTTTAAAAATAATCATATTTGGTGTGGTGCGCGTCCTTTTGTATTGACTGTAGAGATTTCCTTCTTCCGGTTAGCTTGCGCACACTCTTGGGACCACCAAGGAGTAACTGAAAGCCTACGTGGGGAAGATCGCGGTATGCAAACTTCTGTTACTGTGATAATAGTTTGCTTTAATAAAAAGGCATCATCAATGGTTGGAAATCGTTTGTTGAAGTGAGTAGGTGGAATAGATGTGGCCAGACGAAAAGGAGCATACACCGCTTGGTCATAACGCCAGCTGGAATTGGGTTTTAACATTGGGCTCGGTGCAAGCTCATTTAAGGCTATTGGGTAATGGTCACTGCTGTATAAGTAATCAAAGCGGGATCAGGTAAAGCAATCCACATTAAAATGGGAGCAAAAAGAAATATTCATACAGGAAAAAGAGTATGTATTTAAACGTTCATATGTAGGGAGTCCTGTATTAAGGCATCCCAAGGGAAAAGGGTGTTAGGAGATCAACAAGGATCTTAGACTTAGACGAGGTGACAGAGTTGCCCCATGAGGGGTGCCGAAGGTTGAAGTCTCCCAGAATAACAACAAGAGTGGGGAGCTGCTTAAAACGATCAGCTAAGTCGGCCTTAGTAAACTCGCTACTCGAAGCCAAGTAGATCGGGCTGACATTGAGATCGGTGGACAGATGAATTCGTGCTGCCACTGCATGAGTCTAGTTTGAAGATGGACTGGAGAATAGGGTACAGATTTGTGAATGAGTATTCCTGCACCTCCCCTATCATTGTAATCTTTTTCTAAAGATGTTAGCGGTGATTTATATTTCGACGGTTGGAAGTTAAAGTTCCTGCAGACATATGCACTTTGGTGTACATGTGTTTATTAGCTAAACAAGTTTTTCAAAATTAGGGTAGTAGCTATGACAATTCCTTTGAAGAAAAGTGGCCATTCTATGTTGTTATGAATATTATGAGGATGGTCTTTTTGAGACAATTGTGCTTCTTGTTGCTTAGTTAATGGTGTTGGAGGTGTATACAGATGGTGAGGAAAGGCTGAGACGTGGATCCCGACGAGGAGGAGCAATAAATCCTGGTGGTAAGGAATAGTCGTTCAACAGAGATTTAGGTTGAACGACCTGTTTTTTTGGGAGGAGGGCAGTTTTCTGTGGTATTTAGTGAAGGGACTTCGTAATGAATGCAAAGTAAGTTGAGTTCAACCAAATCCATGTTATTTGTGTGACTTGGTTGGTCGTTGGAAGAGCAACCAGAATGCTCATGTTTAGGAATGGGAGCGATATCAGTATCTGCCAAGCAAGCAGATTGAGAAATATGTGGGTAATATGGGGCTCTTTCCATAGAAATGGGAGAGGAAGGTGTCACCAGAAAAGTGTTATTTTTTTGGGAGGATGTTGGAGTTGCGATGTTTATTTATCTCCTAACTACTAATTATTATAAATTACTCCCTTCATCTAATTCTGAAGAATGAAGTAGTAAACTCGGCTACCATTTCTCCATTCACAATAAGCTAGAGCTGATAAGCCAACTCTCTACTAGCATCCCTAATCGTCTTGGAAATGAATTCATCATACTGTAAATACCTTTTCTAAATTACAAATGAGAATTGGTGGGGCTGAAACTCTCCAAAGAACTTATTTGAATTTTCAAATTTATCATCCTACTTACTTCAACAAATGTGGAAAAAAACAGCATTTTATGAGATTTCGAGTGTTTTACGTGTTTAATTTTTGTTTTTTTATGGGGAAATTGGAAAAGAATTCTCGATATTTTTAAATGGAAATCTAAATCCCCTTTCGAAATGACTTGAAACTTGAATCATATCCAGGGGTTCTATTATTTAAAATCTCTTATAAGGACTATTTTATACCAGCTAACAAAAGCCAACGGTACCTAATTCACTACGGAAGGGATTTTTGTTTGTTCTCATGAATGAAAAATCGTGATAACTTTTCATGTATGCGTGGAGAGTTTAGAGAGAGAGAGAGAGAGAGAGAGAGAGAGAGAGAGAGAGAAGAGAGAGAGAGAGAGAGAGAGAGAGAGAGAGAGAGAGAGAGAGAGAGAGAGAGAGATTCAACGAAGAGCAGTGTCGATTGTAATAGCGATAGTATATGGAAAGTGAGGCAACAATTCGACGGACCGAAAGAGACTGGAGAGAATTGGTGACAGTGTGAGAGTTGATAGACTGAAAAGCCCTAGACTCCACCATTTAAAGGAGAGCTGTGTGAAAGTAACCACATCAGTTGTGTGAGACATACTCCTTAAAAGGGCGAACACACCATAAATAATTATAAGCAGCTAGGGTGGTGTGAAGAAATTTTGAAGGCGCTTCAGAACACTCAACCTCATAAAAACATTTTTAGAAAGGGAAGTAATATGATCATTCCAAGTAAGATCGTGGAAAAAAGGTACTTAAGAAGGTTTGGAAAAAGATTTGAGTTGTGTTCTTTCGAGGAAAATGATTTCTGTGAAAAATTATGTTGAGTAGTAAAATGAAGGAACTGGGTATTTGAGGCACTGAAAACAACCAAATCCTCAAAGTCCCAATTAGAAATTCAGAAGGTCCAGAGGTTAGTTACTCCAAGACCACATCCACAGCATGAGTTACTTGCTTAAGGGTGTGGCATCTTTCAAAATGAGATGTGTAATGAAGGGTGGAGTCGTAATCATAGGAGTGGATAGGTTTAGAAATAATAGAAATAATGTCATTAATGAAAAGTTGAAAAATAGTTGGTAATAGGACAGAACCTAATGAATTCCACTATTTATAGACCTAAACCATGAACGGTGGCCGTCTAAAACTGCTGCTTTAGAACGGCAGGAAAGGAAATCAGACATTAGGTCACAGAGAGAAGGATAGATACCAAAGGAGTGAAGTTTATAAATCAGAACTTTTACCAGATTGTATCTAAGGCTTTTGAAATGTCCAGCGCCACAACAAGATTTACCAAAATGCCGAACGGATGAGGACCAAGAATCAGAGAGAAAGGAAAGAAGGTCACAAGTAAAACGTTTCTTACGAAAGCCATATTCGCGATCAGAGATAACATGTGAGATGCTTCCAAATCTTCCTGGTAAGAATATTTTCGAAAACTTTAGAAAAAACAGAGGCTAAATTGATAGTGCGATAGTTTGAGGGTTAATAGGGCTCCCTTTAACGGCAGACTGAATGAGCGAACGTTTCCAGTGGGAAGGAAGGATTAAAGTTGACAGACAAAGACTAAATAGTTTACTAAGGAAGGGTGCAAATTAGAAAGCACAAAGCTTGAGACCACAGGAGGAATACAATCAGGATCGTACGCCTTTTCAGTGTTAAGCTCAGAGAAAGCAGAAACAATGTCAGGAGAAGAAATTGCAAAGTTAGGCATAAATGCTGTTGGAGGTGGTAGAGAAGGAGGAGGAATAGCACCGGATTCGTCCAAGGTGGAATAAGATGCATGGGCTTGAGGGAAGAGTTCAGCTTTGGCAAATAGTAAAACTTCAGCTATGGCATCGGAAGATACTAGAGAAGGAAAAGAACAAGAAGCAAAGTAAGAGTCAACATTGCTTTGTAAAATGATAGGATAGAAGAAACGTGAGGAAGAGGAACCAGAAAGGAGCTTTCATTCTCTAAGGAGAAAAGATTTATTAGTGTCACGGAAAACGGATTTTGTACGATTCCGGGATTTTGAAGACATCGTTAATTAATAAACGCAACGGCCCTGTGGTGAAGCAACGAGAACAACAGATTTAAACCAAGGTTTGCTAGGGTTAGTTGAGAGGAAAGAATAAGGAATGAACGTCTCTGTGCCAGAGATAACCACCTCAATAATAATAATAATAAGCCCTGCACACCCTGAGGGACCACTCCAACTGAAGCAGTATTCATTACAAGGATTATCAAAAAAAGACGACCGCAAGTCCTACCAGCTAGACAGCACCGAAGTGACAAAAATTATATTAATTAATTCTATATTAATTTCTGAGACGTTCTAAGTATCTATCTTAGCAAAATTCCCACTTTCTGGAACACGTATAACGTACGTTCTGGGAATTCTTTCTCCACCAAGTGGAGTCTACTCCAGCATATGAGAATGAGGGTATGATCGCAAGAGGGGGGAGAAAATGGGCACTGAATATTATGGGATGTACCCTACACCAAAAATGCCCAACGGCGAGGTCATCACATCACTTCGAGAGCACTTTCTCTCTCTCTCTCTCCTCTTCTCTCTCTCCTCTCTCTCTCTCTACTCTTCTCTCTCCTCTCTCCTCTCTCTATATTAAATATATATAATATATAATATAATTAATATAATATATATTATATATATAATATATATACTATAATATATATATTATATATATACTATTATATATTATA
>JABUQX010067976.1:27500-32500 GCA_015478945.1 Trachelipus rathkii
AATTTTGAAAAGAAGAAACAGTCTCAATTAAGATATTTAAAAGTTTTACTTAATATATTAATATATATATATAATATATTATATAATATATATATATATTATATACTATATATATATAATATATATATACTATATATATATATATAATATATATAGATATATATAATATATATATATATATATATATATATAGTAGAAATCAAAGCAATCAAACGCCTATTATATATATATATATATATATATAATAGTATAATATATAATAATAATATATATATATATATTATATATATATATATATATATATACTACTATATAGTATATATATATATAATAAATACTATATTATATATATTTAACATATTTTTTTGTTTATCTCTGTGCCAAAGGTCGGACCCAAAGAAAGAACCTGTTTTTGATCGGATGATAACTCAAAATTTGAAATGTTCACAAAAAACTTCTCATCTCCCATTTTGCTCCATACACTATTTTTACAAATTTTAGCGAGTCTATTTTCACTTTTGTTAATTTCTAATTTCATATTTTCATTTAATAAATGATGAGAAACATCTAAAATTGTACTTAATATCCTATCCGAAAAATTGTTTTGTTCAAGGTAAAACTGTAGGTTACGGAATGCTTTGTTCGTATCACTAAATAGTTTATTTTTCATTAAAAATGTATGTTTAATATGATATTTAAGAACTTCTTGATGCAAAATAGGAAACGGAGAGTCATCTGTACTCGATAAGAAATTATTTATTAAATTATTAGGTAGCACTTTTTCACTGAGACATCGTTTCAAAAACTTGTTGTAAATTTTAGTCTTATTCGCTCCAAGAAGACGAGATACGTAGTGTAATATTAATTCTTGAACAGGGGGGACATTTAATAAAAAGTTTTCAAAGTTAATGTGGCAATGCGCACGGCAACAATACAGACCGGGGTGCATAATGTATGAACTTTATTCTGCAGACACGCAGTACAATAGCTATATCAGTAAAACCCCTATTAAATGTAAAATTACTTTAATATATACATAAATTAATTAAAAATAATACATTAAAACACATGGGGAATGGGGAACCTATCACTTAGAGAGGCCTTTCAGTCTTGTTTGACTTTATTCAATCTGGTACGTGCGCTTCCAATCGATTTGTATATAGTTAATTTCTATTCGAATTTGGTCTTGGTTGGTTGTCTATAACCTTCTGTAGGATGATCTTCCATTTCTTCTCAGTCAGTAGTATATTATTAAGTACAGGATCCATTTTTATTTCTCCTTCTATTGCATTCATATGTTGTAGTTTGGTATTAAAAATGAGTAAACTTTCTATCAGTTTTCTTTTATATAGGTTTCCGTTTCTTTGAATGATTTGGTAGTTTTTTGTGTCAATAAGATGATTGTTTAGGTTCCTATGCTTGACAAGAGCGGAATTTTGGGTACCTTTTTTAAGGTCGTGCTTATGCTGAGATATTCTTCTCTCTATATCTATAGTTTCTCCTATGTAAAAGTTTGGGCATGAATTACATTTTATTTTGTATATTCCTGGAATGGGTTGAGCTTGAGTTGAGTTATTACATTTTCCTTGTAGAATTGTCTTCAGTTTATTTATGTTTTTTACAGGGTGTATATTTTGGGGTAGTAATTTCTTATAATTATTTGTTTCTTCAGTAGGTATATTGATATAAATCTTCTTTTCCCCCTCTGTTACAGGGTTGTTTCCTTGCGTATGTTCATAAAAAGATTTCTTTGCTCTATTTAGTGCCTTGTAATATATTGTTTCTGGGTAGTGTAGATTTTTAAATATGTCCTTTATATGCTTTAATTCTTGCTCGAGTTCTGATGGGCTACAAATCCTAAATGCTCTAAGTATTTGAGATGAAACAACGGCCAATTTTGTGCTTTGAGAATGATTGGAATACCAATTTATGTAAGAGTCTACATGAGTGGTTTTTCTATATACTGTAGTAATCGGATGAAAATTGTTGTCCATTTTTATTAATATGTCCAAAAAAGGAAGTGTGTTATCGTTGGCTAGTTCCAGGGTAAATTTAATCGATTGGATCTGGTTATTAAGATGTTCTAAAAGAGCATGAGGACAGAGATGTGATGGCAGTGCCACAAAAACGTCATCTACATACCTTTTCCATATAATATCAGAGTACATTGGGTGATTGAAAATGAATTGCATTTCAAAAAGTTCCATAAATATACCACTGAGTGTGGGTGAGAGGGGGGAACCCATCGGAAGTCCTGTTTTTTGTTTATAGTAGTTTTCTTCAAAATGAAAGTAATTGTGTTCAGTTATGAGATTGATCAATTGTTTTATATTTTCAAAAGGTATATCAAACGTTATATTGTTGTCGGTTACGTATTTCTCCAACCATTCCAAAGTTGTGTTAACCGGGACGTTGGTAAAAAGTGAAATTACGTCAAAGCTGAAAATGGCCTTGTTCTGTAGTTGAGTCCTATTCAGGAATTCAACAAATTCTTGGCTGTTTTTAATATGGCTGGTGGAAATCTTTCCTATGAGTATCTTTAATTGTTTACTTAGCCATTGTGCTAATTTATAGGTTATATTATTTATATTAGAAATGATGGGTCGGAGAGGAATATTTTCTTTGTGCAGTTTTGGTAAACCGTAAAAAGAGGCCAATCTGGGTAGATATACTATTAATTTTTCGTATCGGTTTTGATGGTCTTTCAGAATTGTTTGTAATTTTTGCTTAAAAATTCTTTGAGATGTCTGAAGAGGGTTTTTGTTCAATTTGGAGTAAACATTATGGTCTGTAAGAATGCTGAGTGCTTTATCTTTATAATCTGATCTATTCATAATTACTAATTTGTTTCCCTCATGTACAGATGACTCTCCGTTTCCTATTTTGCATCAAGAAGTTCTTAAATATCATATTAAACATACATTTTTAATGAAAAATAAACTATTTAGTGATACGAACAAAGCATTCCGTAACCTACAGTTTTACCTTGAACAAAACAATTTTTCGGATAGGATATTAAGTACAATTTTAGATGTTTCTCATCATTTATTAAATGAAAATATGAAATTAGAAATTAGCAAAAGTGAAAATAGACTCGCTAAAATTTGTAAAAATAGTGTATGGAGCAAAATGGGAGATGAGAAGTTTTTTGTGAACATTTCAAATTTTGAATTATCATCCGATCAAAAACAGGTTCTTTCTTTGGGTCCGACCTTTGGCACAGAGATAAACAAAAGTTTGCCAGATTTTCTGGAAAATATGGAAAACTTTCAAAACAGGAACAAGAATTTAAATATAAATTTTGATTTATTAAAAGGATATATATTAAATGACGTCATAAGAAACCGAAATCATTCACTTCCAAATAGATTTGCTGTTGCCATACGTGAACTAAAAGATAACCCGCAATTACACATAACTAGAGCGGATAAGGGAAACAAACTAGTAATTATGAATAGATCAGATTATAAAGATAAAGCACTCAGCATTCTTACAGACCATAATGTTTACTCCAAATTGAACAAAAACCCTCTTCAGACATCTCAAAGAATTTTTAAGAAAAAATTACAAACAATTCTGAAAGACCATCAAAACCGATACGAAAAATTAATAGTATATCTACCCAGATTGGCCTCTTTTTACGGTTTACCAAAACTGCACAAAGAAAATATTCCTCTCCGACCCATCATTTCTAATATAAATAATATAACCTATAAATTAGCACAATGGCTAAGTAAACAATTAAAGATACTCATAGGAAAGATTTCCACCAGCCATATTAAAAACAGCCAAGAATTTGTTGAATTCCTGAATAGGACTCAACTACAGAACAAGGCCATTTTCAGCTTTGACGTAATTTCACTTTTTACCAACGTCCCGGTTAACACAACTTTGGAATGGTTGGAGAAATACGTAACCGACAACAATATAACGTTTGATATACCTTTTGAAAATATAAAACAATTGATCAATCTCATAACTGAACACAATTACTTTCATTTTGAAGAAAACTACTATAAACAAAAAACAGGACTTCCGATGGGTTCCCCCCTCTCACCCACACTCAGTGGTATATTTATGGAACTTTTTGAAATGCAGTTCATTTTCAATCACCCAATGTACTCTGATATTATATGGAAAAGGTATGTTGATGACGTTTTTGTGGCACTGCCATCACATCTCTGTCCTCATGCTCTTTTAGAACATCTTAATAACCAGATCCAATCGATTAAATTTACCCTGGAACTAGCCAACGATAACACACTTCCTTTTTTGGACATATTAATAAAAATGGACAACAATTTTCATCCGATTACTACAGTATATAGAAAAACCACTCATGTAGACTCTTACATAAATTGGTATTCCAATCATTCTCAAAGCACAAAATTGGCCGTTGTTTCATCTCAAATACTTAGAGCATTTAGGATTTGTAGCCCATCAGAACTCGAGCAAGAATTAAAGCATATAAAGGAAATATTTAAAAATCTACACTACCCAGAAACAATATATTACAAGGCACTAAATAGAGCAAAGAAATCTTTTTATGAACATACGCAAGGAAACAACGCCTGTAACAGAGGGGGAAAGGAAGATTTTATCATCAATATACTACTGACGTATCGGTTTTGATGGTATTTCAGAATTGTTTGTAATTTAAAATATACACCCTGTAAAAAACATAAATAAACTGAAGACAATTCTACAAGGAAAATGTAATAACTCAACTCAAGCTCAACCCATTCCAGGAATATACAAAATAAAATGTAATTCATGCCCAAACTTTTACATAGGAGAAACTATAGATATAGAGAGAAGAATATCTCAGCATAAGCACGACCTTAAAAAAGGTACCCAAAATTCCGCTCTTGTCAAGCATAGGAACCTAAACAATCATCTTATTGACACAAAAAACTACCAAATCATTCAAAGAAACGGAAACCTATATAAAAGAAAACTGATAGAAAGTTTACTCATTTTTAATACCAAACTACAACATA
>JABUQX010067976.1:35000-47500 GCA_015478945.1 Trachelipus rathkii
CCTACTTCTTTGCAATTAAATTGGTACACAACATAACTTCTGTAATCCTCCGAACAATGACCACGGGTACTAAAATATGAGGACACTCGTCTCGATTTGTATTACCTTCTTACATTTACACTTTTTTCTAACTTGTTCCTTGACAATTATGTGAAGTAAGAAAAAAGTGTAAATGTAAGAAGCTACGACAAACAATAACATATTTGTAATTAATAAAAATAATAATATATCTGTAAAATTTTACAACTGCTAACTCACACACATTTCAAATATGTGAAGAATTTTTTTTTTGTGGTCAAGTGGTCAAACACTTGCTATACCAACAGTGAGGGCTCGGGTTCGAAACCCAGCAGAATAGGGTAAATGAAATTTTTTCTTCGTTCATATATATATAATAAATAATATATATACTATATATATATATATATATATATAATATATATATATATATATACTAATTATATTATATATATAATATATATTAAGGTATCATAAAATATTATCTGCTTATAATGAAAAGCAATAGAGTATTTAATACTATTTTTAAACAAAAGTATTTTTCTTGAATTATTGAAGTAGAGCTTGATTGTTGACCCTGTGAAATAAATAAATAATTATTTGATTACAGCTTTACTATATATATATATATATATTATATATATCATATAATATATATATATATATATATATACTATATATATTATACTATTATATATATATATATATTATTTATATATATTTATTATATATATATATAGATATAGACTATATATATACTAATTATATATAAGTATTTAATATATATATATATATATATATATACATATATATATATATAATATATATATATGATACTTATATATATATATGAGAGAGAAGAAAGAATTAAATTGTATTTAGGTTTTATTGGATTTGCAACAGGCTTCATGATAGGATTATAAGAAGCTCTATGGCAGGTGTTAATGTTATATGGTGTTGGTGGTATGCTTCTGAATAAAACAAAAGTATGCTATAACGATTCAGTGAAGAATGTGTAGAATTAATTGCAGTGAAAGTGTATTGTTTAACTATTCTATAGCGGATTCAGACCGGGACTGGTCATTGATTCCTTGGGCTTATTCAATTTATATGTTTGGGAGTTATGAAAGATTTAGAGGGGGGGGGCAGGGGAAGTGTTAGAATGATGGGATGAGAGTGTGGAGGGTGCCCTACCTATTATATACAGATGATTTGGTTTTGTGTGGCGAATCTGAAGAGAGTTTGAGAGGATTCTTAGAGGGATTTGGCAGGGTGTGTGAAAGGGGGGGTTTGAAAGTAAACGCAGATAAGAGTAAGGTTATGGTTGTGAGTGAGGACAGTCCTCGGTGTGAAGTTATGCTGGATGATGAGCAAATGGAACAAGGTTGTCTGGGGTTTAAATATTTAGGATATTATGTTGCATGAAAGGGAACGGAATGATGCAGAGGTAGTAGGAAAGTTGTGAATTGTAGAAAGGTGGCTGGAGCAAGTAAGTCGTGGGTGGATATAAAAGGACTAAGTCTTGAGTGCACTAGGATCTTACATGAGGGTATGTTGTTACCTGTGAGAGAATAAATGAAAGTACATTGCGATGGTTTAGTCATGTGGAAAGGATGGATATAGCTCGGTTGGTTAGAGAGATGTATAGGTGGTGAATGTCGCTTGGGAATCGACCGGATGGGAGGCACCAAGAAAAAGTGGATGAGTCAAGTAAAGGAATGCTGGAGGATAGCAATGTGAGTTTGGCGAGGAACGTAAAGGTGCATAAATAGGAATGAAATGGCGGGATTTTGTGAGGGGGTATGGTTTTGCCACCTGTGCCAAGGGTTGGAAACCTACATTGACGAAATGCCATTGTGAGGGTCCGTCGCAGTCCCGTGAAGCTCTAGAGTGGATTTTTCTGGACTGCCGACGAGATTCTCACTAAACGGTATAAAAGGGACAGTATTTCATTACATGTACTACTTTTTCTATTTTCAGTGCATGCTACGCACACTTACCCAGCTCTTGGGAGAGAAGATGGTGATGATGTGATGATGATGATGATGAAGATCCATGGATGATGATGATGCATTGATGATTGCATGATGATGATGATGATGATGATGATGATGATCGATGATGATGATGATGACTGATGATATGATGATGCATGATGATTTGATCGATGATTGATGATGAGTTTTGATAAATGATATAATATATAATATTATATATATTATATATAATATATACTATTATATATATATATATATATACTATATATATATTATATATATATAATATATATATATATATATTATATAAATATATACTATATATATATATAATATATATTACATATATATATATATATACTATATATATCAATATATATATAATATATTTATATATATTATATATATATTATATATATATATATATATATATATATATATAGATATATATATTTATTTATTTACTTATTTATTATTTATTTAGAAGGTTTCTAATGATCGAAAAATTGGAAAAACGATGAACAAATAACAATGCACGATACTTTATGTTCGAGAGATCTTACAAGAAAGACGGCAGAATGAAAGTTTGTACAACTTGAAGATTGATAGTTTTCAAGATCCAAAAATTCAGCTCATGTGTATGACTGTTATAGAGGCTTGACTGTCAGTTAACTCTAAAATTAAACGCAGGAGGGCCAGAAAATTGAAAGATCCAGTAAAATAGGGTCGATTACGTTCAATATTGTTCCTTAGGAACTTAGTAAACATTTTCGATTTTTTGATGTGAACAAAATAAAAAATGTCTTCCAACTTAACCTTTAGGTACATATATGTGGTGCGAACGGCCTTGGGCTTACCTCCTAACGATACATGTATAATTCCAGTGTCAGAATGCTTATCTGGGCCAAAGTCAAAGCCCAAAGTGACAACTGTTTGCATTATGCAGAAGACAGTTCTTGAAAAAAATATTTTTGAATTAAATAAACTTGAAGAGAATAATTTTAGCTTTCGTTGGAAATAATTTGAAATAGTTAACTTTCATAAAATTCACATACTGAACTAGCAATATATATTCTTGTTAAAGATTAAAGATAGCTCATTAATAAATAAATAATATAAATAAAAAAAAAAAAAAAAAAAAATTAATAATAATTAATAATACGATACATAATAATAATAATAATATAATAATACATAATCTAATAATTAAATAATAATAATATAATAATAAATAATTAAATAATAATGAAATAATAATCAATAATAATAAGTAATAATAATATAAATAATAATAATACATAATAATACTATAATAATAATAATAATAATAATAATAATAATTAATAATATAATAAAATAATAATAAGAATAATAATTCATTAATAATAATAATAATAATAATATAATCAATAATAATAATAATAATGAATAATATAATAATAATCAATAATATTAATAATAATCAATAATAATAAAAATAATAATATTAATAATTTAATACTTGGTTCAGCAAAGATTTAGGGCCTCTCAGAGTAATCTCCGGTGGCCTCTAAAATGTTTTTCCTGTCTGATCCCAAAAATGATCTCCAACAAGTCTTTTTCTCATCACCACTGTTTTTAGAGTCTGGTTCCAATGAGATTATACAGTTATGATTTTAAAGACATTATTGAACGCTTAGGAGGGTTGCTATTGTTCAATATGTAAAACTTACTTGTCTTTTTGAATTACTGGTTTGGCATGCAGCCCAAGTCTTTGAAAGGCACAAAAAATAATACTAAAAAGAAATTCTGTTCAAACTTCGGCCGGCATGAATGCATTTGACAAAGATGACTCAACGATATTGTCTGTACGTGAGTTACTCTTCCCCGTTGGTTAGCTCGAAGTTCGCTCTGTAAATATATTAACGCTGTTGTGGTCCTGTTTCATAATCTTTGTTTACTGTAGTCAAGTTAAGTGCTATTTTTGTAAGGTGTCTATAACAATGTTTTATTTGGGTTGGGGCCAAAAACCCTTAGAAGTTGTGATAACCCATCTATGGCTCTTCTGCCTCGATATATGAGCTGTGTACATTTTAGAAAGCGGAAATGTAATTTACTCCACTTATTAAAATTATTTTGAAACTTTTTACTCTGTTGCGGTCAAGTTTGTCAGTATACACTTAAGTCAGCAAAGGTCTCAGCACATATAAAGTTTGTTGTTCTAAGTGATTCTGTGGGGAACCAAAAGATCATTCTACTTATGTTACTCTTGCCTTCCAAACGATTTCATGGCATCGGCTTCGTATTAAACACATGTGGCGCACCCTATCTTACACTCTGATATGAGGCCTAGGTCTCATTTCCAAGACTTTAGAAAAATATTACACTGCATATGGTGCTATAATAATAATTAAAAAAAGTATAAAGCAAGTGATGATCATGTAAGATGTTAGATCCTACTTGTGCAACTTCCCGTTTCGTCTCCCGCAACTAAATCTTACTTTACAAAAAGAATATCTCATTGTCCTTGCACGAGATTTGAACCTCAAAAAAGCAGGTAGAACTTTTAAATTCCAGACTGAAAGAGTGGAACCTTCTCTACAAAGAAAAAAAAACTTATGAGTTTTTAAGAGAATTTAAAAAATGAGGAGAGCTCTTTGGAAAGTTATTCTTAGGATCAGCAGTAGGGATCAAATTCGAAACTTACAACATACGAAAAGAAAAAAGCGGAAAATAGAAATAGTCATTCTAACTTTTAAAGATATTTCCTTTGAATATGGACCTATTTTATGCAATATTCCTCATTCCTTTATATAAGCATTTGGTCATGAGTACAAGACAGAGGAGTGGCGTTTATTATCGATAGTAGCTTCAAAACTGTCTGTTCACAATAGAATAGAAGTTTTCCTTCAGTTGCGAAGAGCTAATGGCGCCAATATAAAAGAAACATATGAGAGCAT
Organism: Trachelipus rathkii; assembly: GCA_015478945.1. NCBI lineage: Eukaryota > Metazoa > Arthropoda > Malacostraca > Isopoda > Trachelipodidae > Trachelipus > Trachelipus rathkii. The sequence continues at coordinate 39,955 of JABUQX010067976.1, forward strand.
GAACTCCTGTTAGAATAAATCAAATGAAAAATACAAATGGAATGTCTGGGGTGACATGAAAATTATTGTTTTCTTGCCTGGACTGTAACATGCTTTCACGAATAGTTAATATTTTTTTGGAGAGTGAGATAGCAGAGATCAGATTATCCCTTCCCGAAGGAACAGTGGTCAAAGCAAGCATCACTAAACACCAAGAAATGAAGAATGCTGTCGATATATCACTTGTTGATCTAGAAAATGTATGTTTTCCTTCACTCCACATAAAGCTTGGTCTTATGAAGAACTTCCTTAAGACTTATTGAAATGGGCTTGGATTTGAAAACTTAAAAAAAAAAAAAAAACATTTGTTTGTGTAAAAAAAAGGTCAAAAAAGGAATCTTTGTAGAACTGCAAAATAAGAAAAATCACTTTCAAAATAAAATCTTAGATAGTCAGTTGAACCTGGTTGAAAAGGTTGCAATGTAAGTCTTTCAAGTTTTTGCTAGAACTTCTCAGGAAATCATAAGTCATTTAACAACAAAGAAATATAAGCTGATATTTTAAAATCTTTCAAGACTATCAGAAGTGGCAAATCTTGGATTCGCACCAGGATTTTTTTTTCAAGCTAATCTTGGAACTGTTTGAGAGATGAAGCTCCGCTAAAACATTTTAAAAATGGCTCAAGAACACTCACGCCATCTATTATTAAACCTATAAGAGAGATGTATCATTTTTTTAAAGTTCATATTTCTTCAGGTTCATGCCCCTAAAGATCGAACTCGGGCCTTTGTAACTTGCGGACTATTGTCTTCTTACCGATAGGTTCGACATTCAGCATAAAACTAGATTTCAACCATTAATTAAGATGAGAGACTCCTTTTCAATCGTAATTGAAGGTAATATTGTAAACCGTTAATGAGGCTAACTTAAAATCCTTAAGCAAAAGAGAAATTCTGAAAAGATATTATTATTATTATTATTATTATTATTATTATTATTATTATTATTATTATTATTATTATATATTATTATTATTTTTATTTTTATTTATTATTATATTATTATTTATTTTATATATTATTTATTATTTATTTTATTATTATTATTATTATTATGTTTAATAAAATAATTTATAATAATAATATAATAATAATAATATATATAATATAATAATAATAAAAATAATAATAAAATAATAATAATATAATAATAATAATAATAATAATATTAATAATAATAATAATAATAATAATAATAATAAACAATAATAATAATAATAATAATATAATACTAATATTAATAATAATAATAATAATCATAATAATAATTAATAATAATAATAATAATAATAATAATAATAATAATAATATAATTAATATAATAATAATAATTAATAATAATTAATAATAATAATAATAATAATAATAATATATTTACATTATATAAGGGTCTAATATATATATATATATATATATATATATATATATATATATTATATATACTAATATACTATATATATATATATAATTATATATATATATATATATATATTATATATATGCCTTTTTCTTGGGTGTGTATTGTCACAAATACCTACAAGATATCTGATTGTGCGGTGATTTGAGACGGGTATTGATTTCCGTTTCCCAGTTACAAATCAATTGTGGCATTTAAAAAGGTAACAGGTGAGCAACACATTCCATGCTGAAAGCATCTCCTTCCTCAATGTAGAGTTCATGAATGTGTGTTTGCATGGGTCTCTTATAACCAACTGGGGTTCTTAAATTGAAAAAAAATGTAGATCATCAGAAATCAGAATTAGGTATTACATCTACTTTTAAGGGGTGTAAATAAAACTGATTTAAAACAATATTTTTTTCATTTCTAAGAACAAAATAATTTTATGCTGCTTTAAGAATTAAATGTGTATAGAAGATTTAATTAAGATTTAAAACACGTTAAAAAATAATTTTAACTTGAATGAACGTACATCGTTGGAGCACTTTGACCAATTAAATGCTTTTCGTCGCCTGGCAAAACCTGTTGGTGTTATTGGATGGAACACTTACTCCCCCCCTTAGTGGTTTGTTACCAAACTCAGAAGGCATCTCTTTAGCTTTACACGGGGAAAACATATCAGTTAACTTTATAGTCATATGTGACAATCTTTGTGGTTTTAATACACCTTTCCTACTAGGTACAAATTTCCTAAATAATCCAAGAATAAACTTACAAACAAAACAAAACACCATTGAGTTAACAACAAATAACCATACTATCCCCATACTACTTACCCACCAATACCCTACCAAAAATAAATCCCCCAGCATACACGCTAAACATACAGAGGTAAACCATACAGAGGCTAAGCCCCTCTATTCCAACGATATTTCTACACCAAACAATCTTTTAATTGATACCGACATTTCCTATAATTTATCTACTTTAGAAGACACAGAAATAGCTCCTTATTCTAAGTACACTCTTTCTGTTAAAGCTTCTTCCCCCGCTCATACTTCTCCTCCTGACAATTTTATTCTGTCTACAGAGAACACTTATATCAGCAACTTTCTCTTTGCTGGAAGTGTACTGAGTTCGGTCTCCGACGGCCAAGTTCTCTTGGACATAATAAATATGAGCGATTCTTCCCAACTCCTTCCTCAAAACACCGTCCTAACCAGGGCTAATCCTATTATAGTTCTAGCAAACCTCCAAAACGTCCAATGTCATTTGGCCACCTCTCCAAAGGCTTACCCCAACTCAACTTAGACAGTACTTTTCAAAAAAATTGTCCAGGAATCTTTCAAAATAATGGAAGATTGCGTACCACATTACAAGATCCGAATCAATTAGAAAACTTAATTGATCTTTTGATGACTTACAGAGATGTAATGCCTTAGCAGATGATGAAGTCCCATTTGTCCATAACTAATTTATTCTATACAACTTCAAAGAAACGCCTCAAAGGTACGAACCAACACACAGTACCGCCTCTCCCATAAATACTTGACCCAGATTAGTATGATTGGGTCAAGTCCGGCCCAACAAAAAAGGGGTTACATTCCGTCCTATTTTTAGTAAGCCCCATTCCAGCCCTCTTGCTCATTTCCCAAGAAAAAATTCCTCAACTCAAGAATTCGTTGCGATTACAGGCACATAAACGCACATACAGTGCTAGACCGCTTCCCCCTTCCTGTATAAATGACATCCTCTCTACGCTGGAAAAATCCAAAAATTTTCAGCAGTCTCGATCTCCTCGGCGCTTACCATTTTTCTGGTGAAATCGAGAAAGGGACCAACTGCTGACTAGCCTCCGCACTCGCGAAGTCAGTATGCACCAACAAGGACTCAAATTTCGGATTGTCCAGGTTGGCGCTCTGATCGTGTTCGCAAGAACATTTGGAAATTGACGTTGTCTCACCTCCAGGTGACGCGTGTAGAGTTTCTTGAACGATGGTCTTAATATTTGGGTGAAACGTGAGAAGGAACATTTTTAACTTAGAAAAGAGAGGTTTTCAATCTTTTAGGAAGAATAAGAATGGAAAAATAAACTGCCCAAATGTAAGTTTTCTACGGAACAGCCTCTTTTTCTGGGTTTAAAAATTTTCCCAAGACGGAATCTCACCTGACCCCATAAAACTCCAGGCTCTTACTACATTCAAACACCCACTAACTTAGCAGAAACTATGTATTTACTAGGTTTTCCTGAACTACGTTATCATTGATAAAATCCTACTCAGTCCTTGCAAACCTATTAGCAAAATTGCCGTACAAAAGAATGCAACATTTTTCTGGGAACCCGAGCAGCAAAGAGCTTTTCTTACCTTAAAGATAAGTTATTACTCCAACCCCAATTAAGATTTCCCGAACTACTCAAAGGAATTCTATATCAATATATATCATATATTATATATATAATATATATATTATATATATATAATTAATATATATATATATATATTATTATATATATATTATATATATCAATATATATATATATATACTATTATATATATAATTATATAATACTATATTATATATAATGATCTTGTAATACTACAAAAATGCTCGTAGTTGGTTATTTATTGATGATAAAGTCAAGGCTTTATTCATCAATATATCATATATATATATATAATATATATATATATATATATATATATAATATAATAATATATATATATATATATAATATAATTATATATATATATATATTATCTTTAAAAAAATTCTGTGGAATTCTCTTCCATCTTCTGTGTTTCCTGCTGAATTTAATCTCCCTCACTTCAAAGCTTGCGTCTGTGCTCATCTGCGTAATTTGCGTTAGTTGGTAAGCTTCTGAGACGTGTAACACCCCTCCTTGAATGGTGGTGAAAACTGTTAAAAAAAAAAACAAACACTGATGCCTCTAAACCTAGGCCGCGGCTGTCTTACCAATATAGACGGAATGGACAAAGAGAGCCATTATCCTTCATTTTTCAGAGCACTAAACAAATCCGAGGCTAATTACAAAACTATTGATCAAGAAGCATTGGCAATAGTCTTTGCGTTACAAAACTTTAAGAATACGGTATTCGGTTATCCGCTTACAATTATCACGGATAACCAACCGTTGATTCACCTCATACGTCATAAACAACTTACAGGACGTTTAGAAAGATGGAATTTATTCATAGCGCATTTTAATCCAACGATTATTTACAAACAAGGCAAACTAAATATTATTCCTGACTATTTAAGTCGAAATCCTCCTAGTTGCTCTTATTGTTTTGCACAAAATACCGTATCCTTACTCCTTATCCCTTTGACTAAAGAAAATATAGTAAATGAACAAAAGATATGTAAACACCTTAAAACCCTCTATGAATATACAAAACCCATCATTTCTCATAACAAAACCCTTTTCGAACAAGATACTCTTGCTGACACTTACTTCCGTGTTTTAATCGATGACATTTTCTGGACGTTTCCTAATTCAGGTCCCAGATACACTAATCCATTCCGTCATCGAACACTCCCATGCTTCCTTAGCAGCGGGACACTGCGGAACGCAGACCACCGAATTTCGAATTCGAGAAAGATACATTTTCCCCAAATTACACAAACTTACCAAAACATTAAAGGTAATACTCCCAAAAATGCCCCCATAAAAGCATACCCCCTCCCCTATGAACCTTTTTCCAGAGTCCACCTAGACATTTTATTGCCTTTGCTCCAATGCAAAATTACACATTGTAAATACATTCTTTGTATGAAAGACTCTCCTACTGGGTATGTTGAACTTGTCCCCCTAAAACAAACATTACTACTAAAGACATTTGCACAGGCTATCATAGGAAAGGAATCTTGTCGCCATTCTACTCCGGAGGTAAGTTATTTCGATCGGGCCCGGAGCTGGACCTCCCACTTTTTAAAGAGGATATGGCCCAAATGGCGTATAAGGCAGTAAACATAGCTGTGCGACACGCCCAGAGTAATGCATTGGTTGAAAAAGAAAATCATAAGATAAGCAATTATCTACTACACTATGTCAATACCAATCATAACGATAGGGGTCAATACATCCCATTCACACAAACTGCCATAAACTCAACCTATCATTCCGCCATTGGTACTTCCCCACACATTCTCCTTTACACTTACAATAAAAGACTCCCTTGGGACCTTCCAAACTATTCCTTCCCTTTTACTTCTATACAACCACCCCTTAAGCATATAATTGACTATGTTGATGAAATAGCCGAGCAAGCCCACTAAGCTCGAGAACATTTACAAGCAGAAACAGAAAAGCAAATCCTAAAACAACGACCAAAATCTTGTACTATCCAAATGAAAATAGGCGATTTAGTTCACATCTTGAAAGTCCCAAAGCCTAAACAATCCCCAAAACTTGCCCAGAAATGGACAGGTCCTTATAGAATCCAACAGTTTGTTCCTTATAACAAACTGTTACTCCAATGTCTCGACTCTTCGAAATCTTTCATTGTCCACAGGGATAATGTAAAAATATCGAAAGTTACAGATAATTTCCAACCCCTTTCCCACCAACAACCCCACGGCGACCTACTTACAAAAACAAGACCACCTCCAAAACAAATGCAACAAATTACAATTCCCCAACAAACCATACGAAACATACCACATACTATACACGCCCCACCAAACACAATATTCCCAACACAAACCCAACAACGACCACAAAGTCAACCACCGACTACACCAACAACTCCTTTACACATCCCTTCCCTACACCGACAAAATTTACAACAAAGACAGTTATTCCCACATGAAGAAACTGCATCACCAGAACAAATTTCTCCAACACCAGTTACAGGACCCAATTTGCAACAAAGACAACAAATGCACCGGAAGAATCCCACTTCCATGAAAGCTATTCAATCCAGAAAGTCATTTTAATACCTACAAGAAAGATTTCAAAAGAACAATTCTCCTCCAAAATTACCACCTTTACAGAAGACTTACATCACCACCCACCACTCCTTCCTAGATTTCCATAGACACTCCAACCTTACCCCCTAGAGCTCCTTCTCAAGAAACAGTCCAACCACAACCCACTACTTTAGCAGAAATATCTCCCCCCCCCTCAAGACACCAGGGTTAATGATTCATCCTAGAGACCTCCCTTATCCCTCAGAAACCTTGACATCCCACACCCCATGCAATTACGAAACAGACAACAACCTGCGACTATTATGAGAGGACAAAGAGAATATCTTTTACCCCCTCGACAAACATTTCCTGCAGGTAGAGGTCATCCACGTCCAAGACCTCCCCCACCAACTTAAAAATTTTCTTTCCTTTCTCTCCCCCAGGGGAACATCATATATTTGAAAACATATGTGAAACATAATTACATCTTTGAAACAAACACCATCAAAGACATTATTTTTAAGAAACTATCTCCAACATTTCTAAAGATGCAAATTAAAATTAAGACCAAGAAAATTAAAAAAAAACAAAAAACAAAAACAAAGAAACATTAATTAAAAACTTTACGAACTAGTTAAATTAAGTTTTAAACATTAACAACATAATCAAGTTATTTTTTTATATCTTGAATATTAACAACATAATCAAGTTCATTTTTAATTTTCTATTATATCTTAAATACCAACAACATAATCAAGCTCAATATTTTTCATTTATTTTATAACTTAAATACTAACAACATAATCACCCCAAAAAGAAATTTACCATTATATAACCTTTGAAAATACATTGCCAAATCACAATTCTCACATACATTCTATACTTTAAAGCAACACTATCTACCTATCCAAATTTAGAATCCATTGACACCTATTAAAGAACGTTTCTTTTAAGCCCTTTTCTTTTCTTTTTCTCCCTAGCCGGGTCTATTTTCCACTTAGAAACTATCTATCTAATCAAAATGATGATTACATTTTAATTATATATCTAGAAAATGTTCTTTAATGTCAATTTTCAAAACCACGTGTTTACCCGGGAACCGCGTGGCAACTAATTTCAATAGTTTCTTTTTCTATCTTCTCTTAGTTAAAATAATTTGATTTTAATATCGATCATC
>JABUQX010067976.1:57500-65046 GCA_015478945.1 Trachelipus rathkii
AACTTTATTCTTTACATCTTCACTTCTTTACATCTCCCAACTTTCCTATTTCCTTCGACGGCTCTAACGTCTCACCTGTAAACAACATAAACATTCTTGGTCTGAGCATAAACATAAAATTGTCTTGGAAACCTCATATCACAACGGTTGCTAAGGTGGTCTCAAATAGGCTGGGAGTTCTGCTTATGTTGCGGGAATTTTTTTCCTTTGCACAGCTACTCCAGTTATATAAGGGCCTTATTGCCCATGTTTGGAGTACTATTCTCACAAGTGGGGGGGGGGCTAGCGGCTCCACCCTTCTTTTGGCAGCTTCTCGGGGAATGACCTCTCGCATTCCACCTCCATTGCATTGCTCACGTAGAACAAGGGGAATATTTCCCTCGCATGAATTTTGCGTGAGTATCGAAAACCCCAGACTCGTTCGTTGTGGTGCCTTCTTCTTTCCAGCCGCTTCTGTTCTGTGGAACTCCTTGCCAGCTTCTGTTTTTTCCAATTGTATTTAATCTTCCTCTCTTTAAAGCCCAGGTCTGGGCTCACCTGAGTTTGCGTTAGACTTGGGCTTGGGTGGGTTTTTTCTATATCTTATTTTCTGCCCCTCCTTGAAAAAGGCACAGCCCGTGAGTGGTGATAATCTGTAATTATATATATATATATATATATATATATATATATATATATATATAATATACTACTATATATATATATATATATATATTATATATATATATATATATATATTATGAGCTAAAATTTGGATCTGAGCTGCATAATCAGACCAGTCTTTTTTCTCATATTTAGCTGAATAGCATCTCTCACAACTACTCTTTAATGGAAAACGAGTAGGCAATATTTAAGAAATTTTTTTCGAAAATGATTTCTGGAACTTTATATTTACAGATTTCTTAGGGATGCTAGTCAGATAAAGATCGAAAATATAAAACATTAAAAAAAAAAAAAAAAAAAAAAAAAAAAAAAAAAAAAAGAAAGACTATAGACTTATTTCTTTCTGAACTCTTTGATAAGTGAGTTTAAAAGATGAGCAACCATAGACTGTAGGAATAAAAAAAGCCCAATCCGTTTTACCACCCCCCTTTATATCTTTTAATTGAGAACTGGCACCTCACAGTCAGAAATTCCACCCTAGAGCTTCACGGGACCGCGACGAACCCTCACTATGACATCTCGTCAATGTGGGGTTCATCCCTTGGCCCAGGTGGGCCACAACCATACCCTCTAACAAAACCCCGCCATTTACTCCTAATATGCACCTTTCATTTCGCTTCTGCCAAACTCACATTTTTCTCCTCCAGGCATTGCCTTACTGAATCAATCCACTTTCTCTTCGGTGACCAAGCCGGCTCGATTCCAGCCACACTAACCACGTATAACATCCACTTACCAACAGACTATCTCCATTCCTTTCCACATGACCAAACCCCATCTCAATGTACTTCAATTTATTTTTCTATATTTATTCCCTTCTCACACCACAACAACTCTCGACTCTAACACCATTCATTCCCTTCCCCATTTTATCCAATTGCTTCTCCACACCTAAACACCTCTAAGATTGCTGCATCTGAACACATTGTTACTATTTAAGACATATACCTTCTTTATTCCAGACCCATAAGGTCTCACTTAACTATTTTTGGCGTTACAACAAAAGTAACAACATACTTTCATGGTAAAGACTTCTCCAACTCCCAATACTTAGTCCTTTTCAATCCACCGCCAACGATCTAATTACCACCAAGCCACCTTTCCTCCATTCACAACTTTCCTACATAACACTCTTGCATTTTCATGCCGTTCCTTTATCATGCCATATATTATCCTAAATATTTTAAACCAGACACTTGTTCCAGCTTGCTCACCATCTAACATACTTCACACCGAGGACTGTCCTCAACTCACAACCATAACCTTACTACTTCTGCTCTTATCTACTTTTACTTTCAAAACTCCTTTTTACACACCTTGCCAAATCCTCCCTCTACCCAATCCTCTCAATACTCTCTTCAGAAATCGCCCGACAACAAAATCACCAAATATTATATATATAATTATATATATATATATGTGTAGTATAAATTCAAAATTATTATGTATATTTTATCTAATATAAGTGGATATATATATAATAATATATATATAATTACTAATATATATATATAAATATATAATATATATATATATATATTAATATATATAGATATATTATATAATATATATATCTATATAATATAATATATATATGTTTTATATATATTATAATATATATATATATATTATATATATATATATATATATATATATATATATATAATAATATATATAATTATATATAATATATATATATAATATATAATATATATATATATATATATAAATATAATATATATAAATATATATATATATATATATAATATATATATATATATATATATATATATATATATTATATATAATATATATAAATATATATATAATATTATATATATATATATATATATAATATATATATATATATATTATAATATATTATATATACTATTATACGCTACAATAGATGTGAGCACGTGGATGCACAAACCCAGTGCCTCACACTCCCCCACGTCCCCTCTCAAAATATAACCCTGATTTTCCAAGTTGCTCCCCCACCCCCACAATAACCCCCACACCACACACAACAGCACACCAACACACACACACACACATACACACACAACAACACACACACACACATATATAGATATATATATATATATATATATATATACTAATATAATATATATATATATAAAAATCCTTCTTCACAGTAGTAATATATCAACCTATATATATATATATATATATATATAAATTATATATATATATATATATATATATATAATATATATATATATATATATATATATATATTATATATATATATATATATATATATAATATATATAATATATATATATATATTCATGGGCGTAGGCAGGATTTCCAATATATATATATATCTTATATATATTATATATATATATATATATATATATATATATAATATATAATATATATATATATATATTATATATATATATATATTAATATATATATATATATTATATATATATATATATATATACTCCATATATATAATATATATATATATAATATATTAAATATATATATATATATATATATATATATTATATATATATATATATATATATATATATTATATATATTATATATATATATATATATATATACTTTCTTCTTCATCTACCTTTTTTTCCCAAGAAGATTGGAAGTAAGGTGCGTTACAGCATGCGGAAAAAAAAGTCAAAAGAAAGCCCAGCCTAACCGCCCCCTCTGTACCATTAATGGTACATAAATTCGTCGCAGTCAGAAAATCCACCCTAGAGCTTCAATTGGGGAACCGCGAACGGATCCTCACTTTTTTTTTTGTGGTAAATCGCAAGTGTAGGGTTCTCCCCCTGCCCAGTTTGGGGCCACAACTATTCACCCTCTTGCCAACACCCCCCATTCTCTTCTATCATGCAATCTTCTTCTCGCCTCGCCCAAACTCACATTTTCTCTCCTCCAGGCACATTCCTTTACTGACCAATCCACTTTTCTTTTGGTCTCCCAAGCCGGTCGGTTCCCAACAACACTCACCACTCACTTCACCGCTTAAAACCAACGACTTTCATTCATCCCTTTTTCCACATGACCAAACCATCACTATGTACTTTCATTTATTCTCTCGTTTACTTCTTTCTTCACACCACACACAACTCTCTAATACGTGCATTCCTCATTTTATCAATTATTCTTCACAACCTATTACGCCCCTAAGATTGTCCATCTGAACACATTGAACTTTAGATCTATTACTTCTTATTCCAGGACAAGTTCTCACTACTATACATAACCACTGTAAACAACATTACCCTCATGCCAAGACCATAGCGCCACTCAATGACTTAGTCGCTTTTACATTCACCAACGATTTAAATTGCACCAGCCACCTTTTCCTGCCTTTCGCAACTTTCCTACTACACTCTGCAATTCATCCGTTCCCTTCTATCCAAACACCATACCCTAAAATATTTAAACTCAGAGCACTGTTCCAGCTGCCTCACCATCTAACATAACTTCACACTGAGGACTGTCCTCACTCACAACTATTACCTTACTCTGCTCTTATCTACGTTTACTTCAAACCCCTCCTTTTACATACCGTGCCAAATCTCTCTATCAATCCTCTCCAAACCTCTCTTCAGATTCATGCCACCACAGAACCCAAATCATCCGCATAAGAATAGGTTAGGGCACCCTCTGCTCTCTTCCATTCCTCATCATTCTAACACCATTTCCTGCCACCCCTACCTCTAATTCTTTCATAACCCCATCCATATACAAATTGAATAACCAAGGAGACATAACACATATTTGCCTCACTCCGCTATTAATACTAGACCAATTTCACCTCTTGACACCATTTATTGGTTACACACGCCTCAACTTATCCTGCATACATACTTTTGATTCTATTTCAGAAGCCTACCACCAACACCACTATATCACTAACACCTGCCATTAGAGCTTTCCCTATTAACCCATCATTACCTGTTGCAAAGTCCATAAGAAAACCAAAATACAATTTAATTCTTCTTCTCCCTCATTTTCTCAATCATTTGTTTCAATGTAAAGATTTGATCCACACATCCTCTACCACTCCTAAACGCACCTTGTTCTTCACCAATCAGTCCTTCAGTCACTCGACGCACACTTTTTCGACCAAAATACCAGCATCTATCTTCCTACAAACACTCAATAAACTTATTCCCCTATAATTCCTACAGTTCCCCTTATCTCCCTTACGCTTATATAAGGGTACTATTACTGCTCTCCTCCAATCCCTCAAAACTATACCCTCCATAAACGCTTTATTACACAACTTCCAATCGCAATCAAGATCACCATCTCGCCTCCCGTTCTTGCATTCATTTCACCAGTAATGTCCATCTATACCTGCAGATTTACCATTTCTTCACTTCTCACTCGTACCCATTATCTCCCTCCTGTGCAATAAACCTCATCCCAAAATACTGTTCCTTCTTGCACCATTCAAAACCACACACATTCACTTACTTTATTACTGCCAATATTATGCAGATTTCCGAAGTGTTCTTTCCACACCTCCCCTCCACATCCATTTCATCATTTACAAAAGCACCATCCCTATTCATTATTCTAAGCAGGTTCCATTATTCTCATTTCTTTAACCTTTCAGCGCTTCCCTTCCCACAAAAGGCTTCCTAGTTTCTCTTGTAAGTCCCCCATTCGATCCTCCTTCCAAACTGTTCATTTACCTCTGCTTTCTCCTACGCGTATGCACACTATTTAATATTTCTTTTCCTCCTTATTATTCCAATCATCTTCTTTTGAAACTTCATTCATTTGTTTTAGTACATTCCATGCTTCTTTTTACATCTTATTAACCACTGCATTCACCTCTTCATTCCACACTCACTGTTACCATTCTTACTTCCCCCTACTTTAGCACATCCACATACTTCTTTGCACTGCTAACAATGCTTCCTTGATTTGCTTCCAGATTTGTTCAGTTTCAACATTGTTCCACATCAACCTGATTTACCCTTGCGAGCGTTATTACATATTATCCTATATTACCTTTTGTTCACTTAACTTTCTCACTCTTAATTTTACCCACTTCCTTCCGTATCACCTTCGTCTCCATCCAATTATATATATTATATATATATATATATTATATTATAATATATATATATATATATATTTAAAAAAATTATATATATATATATATATATATATATATATATATATACTGTATATATATATAATTATATATATATATATATATATATATTATTCTTAAAAAAATTCAGATCCCGAATTCCAGTGGGAGGCAAGAGCCCCTCCTTGCCCCTATGTGCGGACGCCCATTTCAACTTAATTTTACATAGAACAACATAATGATCCGATAATCCCATTCCCTAAAACTCTTCACTGATTTGCACCCCCCAACACATACTTCAACATCATCTTCACTAACACAAAATCAATCATACTTTTCACTTCGATACCATCGATCTACCTACACCAACTCTAGTATACTTATGGATACTCTTGTGTTTAAAGAAAGTATTACTTACACACACATACCTCTCTCCTCACAGAAATCAATCACCTTCCTACCATTCTCATTTTCTCACGACACCCCAAAACCACCTGTTATACCATCCCTTTTTTGATCACCTATCCAACCATTCAGGTCCCCCAACACTATCAATCTGAAACTTCTACTCACCCCATCCAAAACATCATTCAGATTATCCCAAAAATAATCGTACTCTCTTCAACGTTGTCCCTCAGATGGACCATATCGCACAACCCCACACATACACGTTGGACCTTTTTCAAACTTAAATGTAACCATTAGAATTCTAGTACTCACACACGCAAAGTCTACCATAGCTCTATATCACAAATCACTCATCAAAATTGCAACTCCTTCTCTCCCCCTCTCATTCCTTTCCACACCAGCACACACATTTCACACCACTCCACCCATTTTCACCATTTCCTTTCATCTTTGTTTCAGTCACAGAGAGAAAACAAATTTTGCCTCTTCTTATATACATCCAGTATATATAATTATAATAATTATATATATATATATATATATATATATATTATCATATATATATATATATATATATATATATATATATATATATATATATAATATAATATTATATATATATATATATATATATAATATATATATATATATATATATATATATATATATATATTATATATATAATATATATATATAATATATATATATATATATATATTATATTATATATATATAATATATATATATATATAATAATATAATATATATTATTAATTATATATATATGTTATATATTTATGGTTTTACTAATATGTATTATTTTTAAAAAAATTCAGATACCCGAATTCCAGTGGGGGGCCAAGAGACCCCTCCTTGCCCTATGTGGCGGACGCCCATGATATAATATATATTATATATATACTATATATATAATATATATATATTATATATATTATATATTATATTATAATAATATATATATAATATATATATATATATATATATATAATATATAATATATATATATATATATAAAAAACAAGGGGAAAAACACAATAAAGGTGTGATATAGTATTATTATATATCCCCACATTAAAAATAAAACAAAAGAAAATTACAAAAACCACGAACTATACTGAGGACATACCGTCTCCCCGCATTCAGGCTCGTAAATAAACTCAATAAAAATTAAGACAAAATAGTTATAACTTATAATAGTTTGGTTGTTAAGTGATGTTATTAGATATTCATAAAATAAATTTTTGAAAATTTTTAAAAAAAAATAAAATTGGTAAATTCACCAAGAATATTGGCATATAAAAAGATCAAGATTATTTCTGATCTCTCATTCCTTTT
>JABUQX010067977.1:0-25000 GCA_015478945.1 Trachelipus rathkii
ATAATTATATAGTATCAATAATGAATCTATTACTACATATGAACAAAGGGAGGGTGAGTGGATTGAGTGTTGATATTGATTTTATAACTTAGATTTACTGCTTTAAAGGGTATGTAAATATTTAAAACAATTCTAATATAGTTAACGTAAAAATAATAATATTAATTGACAGAATTTAATTAATATAAAATATTCACAAATTTATAGATTCAATTAACTCAATAAGATCAATAGATATATATATAGATCACGAACTATTGGCTTGAGAGGGTGGAGATGGTGGTTTGATTTTAGGTGATATTTATTTACTGATTTAGGGTATTTTAGTAAAAACTTAGTAATTTTTATAAACTTTTATTATAAATACATGGAAAAGTGAATAAATAAATTTTAACGAAACAAAAGTTTTAAAGAAATAAAATAAAAAATAATAAAAAGATAGTAAAAAGCCACATGAAGAAAAATAGTAGAAAATTAAAAACTAAAAGTTAAATAAAAATTAAAACCAAAGTATAAATGATAAATAAAACTTTAAAAAAAAAAATAAAGTTAGAAATAAATTTTAAATAAAATAAAATATAAAAAATGAAAAAATAAAAAACATAAAAAATAAATATAAAAATAAAGTTTAGAAAAATAAATTGAAATAAAATAAAAATAAAAATTAAAATAAACATAAAGATTAAAGCTGATGGTGATAAATGTAAAAATAAAACTGTATAGAAAAAAAAAATAGTAAGCAGTATATGTAACAAGAACTTAGAAAAGAAATTATTTTATTAAACCGTTTATAAATAGAAAATGAGATTTGAAAATAGACAATGTTAAGTCTTCAAACATCTTAATAAAATAAAAGGTTATTTGCATGATGCAATGCAATACTATCGACATGTAAGCATGTTAGAATACAGTAATGCGTTAGTACAAACAGTATATGATATTGTAGTTTTAATGAATGTTTACTATGTCGGAAACGCACGCGAGCTCAGCACCGAGCGTGCGCACTACAAAACTCTGAAACTTCTCAGGACTTTCCTCTTGCACTTCTTCTTACTTCTCTCTTTCTCCTTACTACTTCTTCCCTTTCTTCATACCTTTCTTCTTTCCTCCTGCCTTCCTCAGTTTTGCATTCCATAGCTATATTTCATTCTCTTTCTTATTCTTCATGGGACAGCGGACCCACCCAGGTCCTCCGGTGGGGTCACCTGGACTACCGAAAATCCTGAATCCAACTGCCGACTCCCGTCTCCGAATACCCGACCTGCCGACTACCGTCTCGTTTCAATAGCATTTCCCTCTGAGTTTCATCGTCTTATTTATGATCAAATTTTTTTTTTTTGTGTTGGGCAGGCGTCCCCTTCCTTGCCAGGGGAGGACGCGAGAGGACGTTATTCTCGTGCCTCCGACGAGATTGGCGTCATCATCATAGCTTCTACATCCCAGAATTATCAGCCAGATTACGGAACACTTCCTAATTGTTTTTAAGGAGGGGTGGGATCCCCCTTCGGGGGACCACACCGGGGACGTATAACTTTCGTATCGAATGGGGTAACGCTGCATCATCTAAACCCCTGCCAAATTTTAGCTTGATAGCATAGACTCTAACTTATATGAGATATAGCTGTCGGAGCCAGCGGCGGACGGTGTCGGCGGCGCGGTGACGGTGCGGTGCGGGTTGAATCGGGACCGCGGTGCGGTAGCGGAAGCTCGGGAAATACGAGAAGGAGATCGCAGAAGGGTTAAAACACAACTCAAGAAGTGATCCCTCCGGGGATCACTTCTTCGACGTAAGTAAAAATAAATAATAATGTAATAATGTGTATGCACGCGCGCGCACGCGCGAGCGCACGCGCTCTCTCTCTCACGCGCATGAACATCTGGTTCGATGATTAGCCGTTAGACCTAACTCAAATCTCGGGTTTTGAAAGCCAAAAGGGTATAAAAGAGGGCGTAGCGGGACGCTAAGGGGGCAGCACACCCTTAGGGGTGACCTACGGGTACCAAAACTCGCGTGGGATAGTTTTTCACATATATAGATTATATTCCAATTTAAAGCTAATATCTCTGTCCTTCATATAAAAAGGTGGGTTTCGCCCACGTGGCTTCCCATAACTACAAGCGATTAACTCGAATCTTAATCTAATTGGTATATTATTTATCTTTTCGATTACATTTTCATGCTGAAATGACAACCCGAGCAGTTAGAAAGACGAATTCTAAGAGTCGATTTTAGTGGGGTAATTCGATCAACGATAAAATCGATTGGAGACCATCAAAAAATGATTTATCGAACATTTAAAACCTTCCTAGGAACTAAAAAGCCCTCCTTTGGGGCTTCCGCCCCCCTGGTTGGGGTTAAAATCCTTGATTCAAGCACTCAAAACCTCGGAAGTCGGTCTTTCAGAACTTAAATTCGGTCTCATCGACCTTGAACCCTAACCATGACACGTCAACCTTGAAAAACCATGTTGCAAAATGTTGCTTGGCAACTTCTGCAACATTGCATGAACATCGGTTGCAACTTCCGGCTCGTGACCTTGGCCGTCGTTGTGCAGTCCTCTTACACTGTATGTTGTAGTAGTAGTAGTAGTACTTCAACTACTCAGTGTATTTAATTGTTATTATTAGGCATTTTTTTTGGGGCCAGGTTGGGGGGCGTGGAGAGGCGGCCCCCGATTGAGACTTATGTAATAGTAATTATATTATAGAGCTATTATATACTATATATATATATATATATATATATTATATATATTATTATGAAAGAGATTTACAATTGGACTATATACTTTTTTAGC
Organism: Trachelipus rathkii; assembly: GCA_015478945.1. Lineage (NCBI taxonomy): Eukaryota > Metazoa > Arthropoda > Malacostraca > Isopoda > Trachelipodidae > Trachelipus > Trachelipus rathkii. The sequence continues at coordinate 2,799 of JABUQX010067977.1, forward strand.
ACTGAGTACCTGTGAAATTTAAAAATATAAGGAAGGTTGCTGCTGAGAAACCATCAATTTTTCTGTCTTTTCTGCTGAGAGTCAGTTTCTCTTTTTATCATATATTAGCCCAGCAAAGCTAAATACTCACAATTCAATCCTGATTCTATTGTTAATATTCTTTGATATTTCCTTATCTCGTGATCATTTCTGAAAGGATCACATTATCTTTCCCATTAAATAGGCTTCTAAAAGGTTGAGTGTTCTGACGAGGGTTCAGGGTTTCCTCTCACAACTTCAGGATTCCCTCTCACCATTCCAGGATTTCCTCTCACCACCCCAGGATTTCCTCTCACCACTCCAGGATTTCCTCTCACCACTCCAGGATTTCCTCTCACCACTCCAGGATTTCCTCTCACCACTCCAGGATTTCCTCTCACCACTCCAGGATTTCCTCTCACCACTCCAGGATTTCCTCTCACCACTCCAGGATTTCCTCTCACCACTCCAGGATTTCCTCTCACCACTCCAGGATTTCCTCTCACCACTCCAGGATTTCCTCTCACCACTCCAGGATTTCCTCTCACCACTCCAGGATTTCCTCTCACCACTCCAGGATTTCCTCTCACCACTCCAGGATTTCCTCTCACCACTCCAGGATTTCCTCTCACCACCCCAGTTGTCTAATTTGTATAGTGGAGTGGTTCGTCCCTGTAGGGAGTATGCGCCACATATTTGGAGTGGCCCCACGAGAATACTCATTCTCGATATGATTCGTGTTAGTGTGGAGCCTATTATTAGCAGAGTTTCTGAGCGTAGCGTTATTAATCACACATCAGACAATAAACAGCGTATTAATCAATTTTTCTCAGAATAAATCATACTAACCATAAAAAGAAGAATATATGCTATGTTTTTTCTCTTCACACTGATGAATGGATGGCTGAACGCAATGCTTTAGAGAGCAATGCCTGCAAGCGACCCAAAATTGTGGGGTTTTTGTCTTGCCGAATCGGAGATCTTCCTTATGGTTAATTCCACTTCATTTTCGCTCCTCTTACTTGCTGAATTTAGTGCACAACGCAAGTAATAAAAAACAGAGACGAATTAACCAAAGACAAGGCATTAAATAAATATAACTGAAAAAAATGTGCTGAGAGCAGTGTGTGATGTGTTGGCGTACATGTTTGGATATTGTCCAGTTTCCAAGTCTGTCTCAATGAAATGATATAGATAAAGTAAATAAATAATGAGTTAGAATATGTTAAAGGATTCTCATAGAAACCCTTTTTTTCACGTTAATTTAGTAATAGAGTGTGTGGCAAAATATAGTTAGAATTAGGAGTAGTGATTGTTTGTATTGCTTTTATTGTTTTTTATTTATGTACACACCATATCACTCGAGCACAAGGTCAAAGAGGCCCAATAAATATATTCAGCACGATTTCCTTTAGGACTAAAGAAACAATATAATTATATCTAGTAGTTTCTATATTCAGAAATTGAAATCTATCGGATGCGTCAAAAAAAAAAATAAATAAACTCAAATAAATAAAAATAATAATTTAAAACAGAGTGTTATGTCTTAAGATTATAAGATATATGCTTTGAAATCAGTGTGCACGAAACTTGCTCACTCAACACTATAATCGAAATCAATTTGAGATTTCTTGAACGAAAAATCTCATTGTCTCGAGAAACGGAGAATCTTTTTCGGATTTTGAAGTTTTTGATACTTTTTTCTTAATTTCTTTTCTCTCCATTCCTCTTCAATATTTCTATATCTGTTTCTTGATTTTTTACACGGTTTACAGTTTCGTGCAATGCTTTACTTCTTCTTTCTTCTCTCTTCTGCTGAGCTTATTTACTCTTCTTCTCGTTTTTGCTTAATTCATTTTCCTTAACATTCTTCTTATCTATCTTTCTTCTTTCTTGACCTTTGCTTAAATTTAATAACTCCTATTTCCAAAAAAAGGAGATCGTAAAGGTTCCGAATAATACAGCACCAATTAAGCTTGACTTCTATTACGTTGGTAAACATTTTTGTGCAAGCAATAACTAACTAATCAGGTTAGTTGCACATCTTGAAGATCATGGATTGCTTCAAGAATACCAACCGGTTTTTAGGAGAAATAGAATCATGCATTTCTTGTTTTTTGGTATTAACAAATTTGCTAGAATTTTTATGTGGTTTTAACGATGTAGATAATTATAAAATCCTTCGATGTCATTTACCCTTAGATTTTCGAAAAGCATTTGATACCGTCCCACATCAAAGATTATTGGAAAGCTTAGAGCTCATGGTATTCGAGGAAGAGCTTTTAAATTGGATTAAAAAATTGGCTTTCGGATCGACTTTTGAAACGAGTCGTTATCAATGGTAGAATTTGCTCAGATTGGACGAAGTGTTACTAGTGGTCGGTGGACTCCCCAACGGATCCTGTCCTGGGTCAATACTGTTCATCTATAATATTGTAAATGAATAGATGACAATATTTTAAGGCAATATTTCGAATTTTTGCGATGAAATACGACAACTTTGGAAATCGAATAATCATGTGAGAAAGAATCTCAATTACTCCAAAGCGACTTAAACAAAGATTGTAAATTGGTCAAAAACATGGCAAAATGAAATTTAATACCGATAAATGTAAAGTTATAGACTTTGGGAGTAGGGACAATGAATATAATTAAAAAATAGATAACACAATTATCAAAGTTGTCAGGAGGAAAAGGATCTAGGAGTATTAATTAATAAGGATTTAAAAGTTTTGCGAAACAATGTGCTGAAGCTGTTACAAAAGCAAATAAAGCTCTCAGGATTTAATTCATCAGGAACCGAATTAAATCTAAAATATAATACTTCCTCTCTAAAAAAAACATTAGTTACACCTCATCTGGAATACTCAGTTCAGTTTTGGAGGCCATACCTCAAAAAAGACATAGAAAAAATTAAAAGAAAGTTCAAAGAAAGGCAACTAAATTAATCCCTGAATTAAGAGGTAAATCATACGAACACGACTAGTGAATTAGATATCAAACATTCTTTAGAGACAAGATTGAGAGGAAAATTAATCGAAGTTTTCAAAATACTAAATAAATTTGGAAATATATCGATTCCAGGCAATTCTTCAGATATAATTTTATAAACAGATGTAACACGAAGTATCGGGCATCAACTCTGTCAATAAACGATTTTCAACAAATATACCACAGCAAAGAAATTTCTATCGCATCTTACGACTGATAATTAACGGTAGTGGTTTAATGAGGCTGTCTTTACTTATGAATTACACTTGATGAACTTTTTACTTATAGGCTTAAAACAATAACAGAGAGATATCATTCAAATATATATGTTTAGATTAAGGAGCGTGTTCACAGGATATTCGCGTCTGTTGTCGGAATCGAGATCTAAAATTATCATATTTTACCTTCGTATTGGTTATATTTAAATCTAATTTACAACATAAGAGAAACTGTAGTATCTTGTTACTGTAATATAATGTGTGGGCTATAATTCTAAAAACGAAATCTAAAATATACACTTAAACTAAATCTTGATACAGAAAATTGTTGTTCACTATCATACGTATATAACAATATATGACTAGAGTACCAAAGAATTACGTAGCTTGTATTTAAGCTTATTTTGAGATGAGTTTCATAAGGCTTGACAAAAGTTATACCGTTCTCATATATAGGATTATTAAGTTGAATATCATCGATATCGACATTACCTTAATCAAATAAGCTTATATGATTAGTTTACCGCATAGAACATCTGTATTACAAATTAAATTTGTAATCATTATATACTAGTTACGTAATAAGTGTGAGCTTTTAGAGTAATGTTTTATCAGTACAATAGAACATAATCTGTTTCATATATAAGACACATTGATGAATCTATAATTTACCGAATCACACTAGAAATGGTCATATGTAGTTTATAGCTATTTAGATGATTTTCTACGCATAAGATACATAGTTTACTGTTATATAATACGTTGTGAATACTATCTGAGATCACACTGAATAACTTGAGTTAAGTAAATATTTTTATTGATTGTATCACAGTATTTGCTAATAGTAATCAATATCTTATGTATTCATAAGAACGTGAGTGATATCAAAAACGAATAACACAACATCAATAAAATATATATAAAAAAAATTTAACTAACATCTCAATTGAGAATGTATTGGAGTTATGTCATATATAGAAGCTAATCTGAGCTTACTAGTATGATTGCAGACACTCATATAGTTTACATTAGAATAAATTAAATAGGTATAAAATAATTTTTTTGGTTAATTTCCTATGAGTTTTATTATTTGTTTATTTTTATAAATAACTGGAATGAGTTTTAAAGGTATTTAATTAAAAAGCACTGATCTGTATAAATCGATTGGGAGAGTCCTTTTATATATATCCACATAACCATTGGGCTTATCTTGCAGTAACTGGACGTAAATAAGAGGGTCTTTTGGCATTATAAGATCGGTGTTCCGTAGTGGTAGCGGTCTGTATTTCCCTTGTCATGTTCCACACGGTCCTTACTTTCACTGCCGCTGCTGCTTTCTTTGTCTTTTTCAATCTTTATTCATAGTATTTACTACGTGGTTATTATTCGAGATGCCTTGCTGGCATTCATTATAATTACCTCTTGCAAAGGACAGTAAGCGATATTAATTCCCTCTAATCCTTACATTTCAAACTTACCTTTGTTCGCTTATTTACTGGGTCCTATCCCTCTGAAAACACAACTCTAAACTATATAAATCTAATTATCATATAATAATTACATTAATACATAATACTATATTAATTCTTATTCACTTATCATATTATATCATTAATTCAAATATTATATTATAATAATAAAATACACTGTATAAATTGGTATTAATTGTTCGCTAATATTGGGTACCAATGAGGTATTAATATATGACATAAAATCAAAAACTCCTCGCCAACATTTAAAGCTTAATATATAAATAAGTACATAGTTTATACATATATGCTCTAAATGAGTTTCTCAATGCAGAGTAAGAAAATTAATAATCACATACTTATATACATAACTGTTGAAACAAAGTAGAGTAAACGTTGTTTCAAATTTTATACTTCTTAGCAACAATTACATTTAGGCCATTTATCAAATTATATAATTTACTAATCATTATAATAAAGATTGGTGAATCATTACTAAATTTATAATTTTTACTAATTTCTTAATTATACTCATATATAAATATTCAATTAAATAATTATAATATATATAATATTAATTTTCTTAGTTTATTTACATTTTATATCTATAAAATCCTTAATTTTATATATGTTAAAATTGCATTATTACTCTGATTGAATTATAATATTATTTATATTATTTAATATAAATAATAATATATTTAATATAATAAATTATATAAAATATTTAATAATTATTATTATTAAATTTATTTAAAAATATAATTTAATATAAATAATATAAAATAGGCAAACAAAAATTAATGTAAATTAATATAGAGAAATTTAAATTAATAGTAGTAATTTTAGTATCTAATTTAATATGTTTTGATGTTTTGTAGTTGCATTGAATAATTTCAACGCCGAAAAGACATTCTACTTATATTAAAAGAAAAAAAATATAGAGACTGTAAAATATATAATGAGAGTAATAATTTGATATAAAAATTATTTTAAATATTATATATAAGTAAAATTTATCTTAAAAAAAAAGCTTATCATGAATTTTATATTTTAATATAATTAATTATTTAATATAATTATTAGTTAATAATGTATAATCATAATAATTTTAAATATTATTAAAATAAATTATAATATTAATTTCATTTTTTTAAGGTTCCTTCTAATCAATCTTAATTAGATATTAATTAATATTATTGAAATTCTTCACATTCCTCATTTAATATAATTATATATTACATTATTAATATTATTATTAAATTATTATATAAATTATAATAATAATATGATAATCAATTAATACATAATAATAAATCAAATTAATAATCAAAATAATATTATAATATTACAACTAATTATTATATTTTATTATTATTAATTATTTTAAATTTATCATATAATAATTTAATAATATTATTATGTTATATTATAGTGTTTTAAAATGTGGATCTAGAGTGACCCAAGAGCAAGTTTCGAGAGGGGCATTGTATAATTATTATATTTATAATATTATCGGTTCTGCTTTTCATATATATAATTTTCATTCTATTAGTTTTTATGAATTTATGTGGCTATTATTATCATTCATATTCATCAAAGCATACATTGAATACAGGATTGTTTGTGTTGGCAGTCCATGCTGATTTCACTGGCACTTATTACTTATTTAAACTCTTGAAAATCTTATTATTATTCCACTATACAAGTGAGTGATAATATCCTCAGAACTATTGGATATTAAATTATATATATATTAATTATTTAATTATTAATTTATATTAATTATAATTTATTATAATTATAATTAAAATATTATTATTAATTATATTATATAATTGAGGTATATATAGTGAGATTACATTTACTCAAACAACTTACACGCAAATACTAAAATAACTATAATTTAATTTAATATAATTCCACTTATAGCATTTAAGCTTTCAGGGGAATTGTATATGGCATTTATTTTGTTTCTTTGAAGCTGTGCTTGAAAGACGAGGTCGTGCTTAGAGTCGGTAGTCGCAGAAATATTTTTTTTACTTCGCGGGAGCAACTTTAGTCTGATCAGTGATATATCACACGGCTGATCCAAGCGCATATAATATAATAGTTAACAATTATGCACAAAATAATATTAAAATCTGAATGGGGTCGATAGTCGGCATAAAACTAAATTAATACACTCGGGGCCAACAAAAAAAATTCTTTTTTTTTGCTGCCAAGGAAATTTTATCGAATTTATAGCGACATCAATTACTGTTGATTCAGCGATTGTTGTAATAAATATTGTGACCAATGAACATTAAGTTTTCCCCAAGATGGCTCTATGTTCTGAGATACAGGTGTTTTCCAGATATATCTCTTTATACGAGAATACTTTCTGAGCAAACTATTTTAACAGTAAATCGCGTTTCTCGGTTATTCTTTTTCCGCGGCGAGTACACAATTTTATAAAAATTATTATTGTTTTCTTATGTTGAAACAGGTTTTGAGTACTTCACGAAGAGCTGTTTGAAATAACCCCACATTTGCGGAGTGCTGCTACATCCTCGTGGGTCAAATTATTTCCTAAGAGATTAGTATCAAGGAGAGGAATATTAATCACACTCCTTTACGATGCGATCTATCAGCCACGACTCTTGGGAATGAAACTCGGAGACCAAGACCGCTAAGCCTTACGCTTGCCGGCGACACACCCCATGATTGGTGAATACAGAAGTTAGAAGAAAATTACACTGATTATAATTGTCTAGATGGAAAAAATGATGGTAGTCATTTGACAGAGAAAAGAACTTTAGTTATTAGCAGCAATTTGTCAATGCTTCAAAGCTAGAAATAGAGATTGCAACAATTTTAGGTTCCACTTCTTATGGTTAATGGTGAAAGGTACAATCGTTACAAGAAACGTAAAAATTAATTGAATGTTTGTTAATGAAATCTTTATTAACCTTAGAATTAAAACCTTCCGGATTAGTAGAGAAATTCAACTAAGTTGACCTTGTACCATATATAGAATCATCCGACGATGTTCCCATCCCAATATTGGTTACATCTTAAAGAACTACACTCAACCCAATAGATTAGGGATCCTGAGGAAGAAAAGAATAATCAAGAGTGATTTGGTGCACTACATTGCCAGATATTGTCTCATTGCGCTAAAATTTAAGAATATATCATCTTTCTTTTTGAACGGAGAACTGCCTGTACATTTACTTATATATTATTTTAATTAATTTTTTTTTTCTAAAAAGCATAAATATCATATTAGATTTTATACTAGTTAAAGATCAATGATTATTTACTATATATAATTTAAATATTCTTCTCGATATCAAAGATAGAGAAGTGTCTCTAGCACCTAGACATGAGTTACAGAAAAGACTAATGATAGGCCGAATTGTTAACACTGATCCACTGAACACTTTTTTTTTCGGACAAGAGAGGTAATACTTCTTCCGATATATTTGGGAGGAGGAGGTTCTCTGGTAGTTTTGATGATATATTTCCTTATTTACAATATTCCTGGTATTTTTAGTAAACATCATTAAAATTAATTATATGTAGTACACCAAAAATTATGGCGATTGTTTTATATTAGAAGTATCAACGAGAAGTCTTGATAATGAGTTGATTTATATTAGTACAATGTAAATAGTAATATGTACATAGGATTTCCATAATTAGTAATTATCATAACTCAAAAATCAAGAAAAGATACAGTAAGGTTATTAATAATGGTATGTCATATGGTTTTGCTATGATGATTGAGTACCTGTGCTCTTATATCGTTGAATTTGAAGATGGTCAACATCTTACTTGGCAGCAAAGCGGATATATATACTATACCTAATATATATATACTTGTATTCATATGTACTTGTAGGGATAGTAGTGATAAGCTAAATAAGACACTGAGGAAAAAGTTGTGTATATAGACCTGCACTAGGAATATATGTAACTGTAGGTGTAATAAAATTAATCATTATATAAAACAACCTAACTGATTGACAGGAGAAAATACATTTTATCTTTTCCCTAAACCAATTCTCTAAAATATAAATAACTAATCTTCTTTGAACACTAAGTGAACCTGACGCATATTAGTTATGTAATGCCCTAGAACAAAGTGAGAATAGTGATTATGTTAATATTTATACAATATTTTGAAAATTTTTCTTTACCTTATATTTATATGGAGAAAAGCTAAAACAACTCTCACTGATTTAGCATATATCACATACTCAATACGTCCCACAAATACATCAAGGATAACAATCTTCATAATTCCATGCACCGTGTGATATAATTTGGAAGCATTCGTGAATTGGAAAAGTTTGGGTCTAATCTTGGGAGAATTTCGTTTCCTACTTTGATTTTATTTTTTAAAGCAGAAAAAATTAAGCTATCAACGATTCCACTTGAATAGGGAGATCTAATTTTTGGACACTGAGAAATTCTAGACCAAACTAAAGTTAGGATGCAATTCCAGTACAGACAGGATTCATCCTTTCTAGGCAAAATTATGTATGGTGCGCTATATTGAAACATAAAAAGAGTTCACTTCTACGATCAGAATCACTTTAATGAGAGGTTTTCCGCTGTATAAAATACTGTCTCAATCGTGAATTGGTCCGGGTTATTACGATTTTCAGAATTGGAAATTCACCAATGCGTGAGAGTATCCTAAGAATTAGAGCTCCAAGGGTGATGGAAAGTTACAGAGCTACTGAAGATTTTTTTGACTTATTTTCAAATTTGTTTGGAAGATGGCCGACAAAAATAAGGCTTTTGGGAAAAGGTATTTTGTTTGCTAGAGAAGCGAGAGAGAGCAGGCGATTAGATGGGAGATGGAGACATTGTTTCGTATAATTACTCCATAATAAATCGTGAGTGCAGATTTTTAGTCTTTTTAGTCTTTTTTTCCAAGACACTTCGAATTATTTTCTGAAGAAGGTTTAAAATCTAAAAGCTTTTTAAAGCGAACTCTTTAACCCTTAAACTTGAAAAAAACAAAAAACTTTCTTTGTTCTTTTATTGGGAATTACATGGACAAAGTAAACTTCCCCTCGTTTGAAAACATTAAAGGGGAAACCTAAATCTCCCAAAATAAGGGAGGAAGGAAGCCGCTCTCACCACGAAAGTCGCTTTCCCCATCGGGACTAGGAATGCAGACTTCAAGCTCAGACGAAGGGCCTTCATGTACACCAAAGTCGGGCACTTCGAAATTGCCTACACATCCATGGCGTTGCAATCAGGAAAAGCCACGTCGTAAAACGACCAGCTCCTTAACCCCAATCAACTCCCCCCATCCGATACCGATGGAGTAGTCTCTTGGTTGAGTGACATTAATGCGGTGTTCAAGCACAATGGCATTCATGAAGTACGTGAAGTGGTGCGCCTACTAGCCTCCATACAGCCAAACAGCATTTTTTCCACGATCCAATTCCCGCTTCAAAAGGACGCCAACCAAAATCTCTTATATACGATAGAAGAAACGTACACACCAGCACTGCGTCAACGGGTACGCGATATATTCAAGAAAGGAATGCATAGAAATGAATAGCCCAGCCAATACATAAGTAAGGTAAAGGACGTCTTTGGAAATAAAAATTTCAAGCTGCTTGTCGAAAATAATCCGAAATTTGCGCAAGAATTATTCCCAAAGGAGTTACCAACTTCAGTACAAATGAGTTTGTAAAACTTGGCTAAAAATAACGATATACATAAACTTGTTCACGTAGCAGACGATTTTTCCAAATATTTTGTACATAAAGATCTTGGTCATCTGCCCCTCTAATCGAGGAAGGGGTCCTTAATGGGGCAGTTTCAACCATTTGAGTTATCAAGAAAAGTACCCAACTCAATCATCAAAGAAACTGTCTCACTCCCTTGAGCTCAAAAAAAAACCGACCAGGACTTGGAGACACAGAAGGCAATTTTGATATAAATGAAAGAAATTATGAAAATAGCCAAAGAGGTCGCAAGCACTATTTGTCAAGTCGCTCGCGAAGAACAACCACCGGAAGAAAACCTCCCTTCAAGAAGAGGAAGGAGTGAAAGCCGAAAGAGAAGATATGACAACGTTGCAGGTAACCACCCATCGGCTAAACTTTGCTGTTACCACGGGAGATATATACATAGCTCCTATTTCTTTGAGTTAGAAGACTGCCACCTGTACTCGTTCTTATACCCTTCGCGGGGGGTAATTGCTGCCTCTCACACCACCTCAAATGGGTCACCGGAAAAAGGACCATAAGACCACCTTTCCATCAGGAAGCGTGAGTTCAGGTAACTCTGCTAAAAAATTAAAAATTGTCTTCGAATCATGAGGTAGAGATTATAAATAACAATTTAAATAATATAATAATAAATATAATAATAATATAATAATTAATACTATAATAATAATAATAATAATATATAATAATAATAATAATAATAAAATAATAATATAATAATAATAATAATAATAAAAATAATAATAATAATAATAATAATAATAATAATAATAATAATAATAATAATAATAATATAATAATAATATAATAATAATATAATAATAATAATAATAATAATAATAATATTTTAATTTAAATATAATAATCAATAATAATAATTTAATAATTTATTATAGTAATAAAATATAATAATAATAATAATAATAATAATAGTAATATAATAAAAATAATAATAATAATAATAATAATAATAATAAAAATAATAATAATATAATAATAATAATAATAATAATAATAATAATAATAATAATAATAATAATAATAATAATAATAATAATAATAATAATAATAATAATAATAATAATAATAATTAATAATAATAATCTTAATAATAAAGATAAAAGAAATACTCAACAGCAATAATTAAATACACTAATAATATAATAATATATAATGAATAATATAATAATAATAATCATAATAATAATAATAATAATAATAATAATAATAATAATAATAATAATAAAAATAACACTTTTGTTATCACTAACCAAATTACACTTTTCTGAATGCATTTGTGACGCTGATTCCATATCTGGCTTCAGTTTTTCTCTATCACGTAAAGTTTTTGAAATAAAGATAAAGTAATTTATTATTATTTTTTTTTTTTTTTGAAAATGTAAGGGTTTTAAATATTCAAAATTCGCGCAAAGAATTTATTTCCATGAACTTAATTATACATTATACACTCATTTTATAAAAATTAATAGAATTTACATAAAGGATATAAATAAACTTATTGCATATTTAAAATTTACTAAACAAGAAGCGTTAAAAGCGTTGATTTGGTGAATTTCTTTTATAAGTTTGGTCTGGATTTTCACGATATAGCACCCAACAATGGTCAGCCATCGTGATTTCGTTCCAAAATCCTTGATATCGAGTTTCCATAGTCTTAATGTCCTGATGGAAGCGCTCCCCTTGCTCGTCACTTACTGCACCAAGACCATTGAGAAAAAAGTTTAGATGCCAATGAAGGAAGTGCATTTTCAAAGACATACGACTATCCATTTCTTCATAAGCGTCAAGAAGGTTCTCAATACTACTTTTATATTCAGAAGACTTGTTATTTCCAAGATAGTTTTTGCATATCTGTGATGCTATATAATACTGTCGCCTTACTTTATGAAACTCTGCAAATAACACACGGCCAGGCCCCCACGACAGTACCACAAAACACCTGTTAATTTCGTTCTAGTGTAATGGCGGTAAACTATTATCCACGTCAGTTGTCATATAGATCAGAAGGACCTTTAATAATCTTCATATAAGTAATGCAAACTTACCAACAGCTCTCGATGGTGAAGAAGAAAGCACCAAAACGAACGGCGGGTTCTTTTTGTTTTAGACCAGGACAAAATAATATTACTAATCATCATAAAATTACCCAAAAACCAATTAATACTTAAATATGAAATATAATTATACTGCAGCAATGAATAATTGACAACACGGGTATAAAAAAGTATTTTAATAAAGAAAATAAATAATTATAATAAATACTTTATGTACCACTAAACCAATTAAATATAAATAAACTTTTATAATAAAATATGAATATCAGTATATATATATATATATATATATATATATATAATATATATATATATATATATATATATATATATATATATATAATATATATATATATATATATATATATATATATATAATATATATTTACTATAATATATACATTAATATATATTATATATTATAGTATATATATATAATAAAAAATATATACTATATTATATATATATATTAATATATATTATATATCATATATATATATATATCTGCAATTTATATTTACTGTTAATAATAATTATTAATATCAAATATTTATATACAAACTATTAAAATATTGTACAAATTAGACGTATCGGCTATATCCCCACAATCCAAAATACGAATATTAGGCAACCACAAGATATATATGTTAACACCTGATTAAAAATTTATGTAAATTATGAAAACAGCTGATTTAAACTTGCATGTAATTTCTACCCAATATACAATGTTGAAGACGTTGTATATTGTTAGAAATTAAATTATTAAAACAGTTAAATAAATTTAATATCAGACCATTAAAATATTTCATTAAATAAATAAATACCAAACTTTAAAATATTAAAGAAGAAAATGTTTAAAAAAATATTGTTAATAAATTCTGAGCGCAAACGAAAAACTTTACCTGAGATAGTCTGCAATAACACAGGATCGTTGAAGTCATATTAGAGCACCAACAATAAATGAAGTAAATAATATTTTCAAAAGAAAGATTACTGCATTCAAGCCACGTATCTTTACGTAAATATTAACACTTAAAATTTCGCAAATCGGAAATCAAAACGAAAATATATGGATAACGGTATTTACACACATAATAAAAATAATGCACTGTACACATCTAGCAGAAGACTAAAGACAGACATAAGCGACAGGTGCAATTGCTACCACAGCGTTGCCACGACCACCATAATCACACGTCAGACCTCTGGAACAAAATAATGGAAAAAAGGTCTCTTCACAGTCAAACGTCACTATTTATAGTAGCATACAAAATCTTCGATACGAGTTCTGACCAATGAAATAACAGTCCAAACAGACAGTGAAAAAATGTAATCGTCATTTATTTTAAAATACAGTTAACAATGTACACTTTCAAACAGCTAAGAAGGCGGAGATATGACAACAAGGGTTTGTAGGAGAAAAAATAAAAACACCTTCAGAAAATCTTGCAAAAAGTAAACTTTCGTTGAACATTCAGAGCACCACACTTATGCGAAAAGTTAAATATTAAAATAAATATATATACAAATCTTTCATCCAATGCATTTTAACCTTAAAACCATTGGTCAAAATCCCGAAAAGTTCAGGCATGTAACTAGAAAACTATAAGCAGTACACGAAATAAATATTTTATTAATCAAGGAGACATTTTAACGCGCAGAAAATTACAAAAATTAAAAAATAACGCTTTTTAAAAAATTAAAATTGTTAAAAATCTTGAAAATATTACAGTTTTTTGACAATTCGATGATGCCGCTCACTACGACTGATGACGGAAAGTTGCCAAATGTTGAATTTTTTTTTTTTTTAAACGGACAAATACCCACGGGTAAACAAGAACGATAGATAGAGTCGGGGTTCGGCCTACCGGGGGACGACGGGGGGGACTTCGTCCCCCCTCTGTCCCTCCGTCGCTCGAACCCTATAAGGATATACAAAAAGAAAAAAAATCAATATTTTCTCAATTATATTTAAGCGAGCATTTGGCACTTTCTCTCGAGACTGCAGCTTTCAAGGTCTTTCAAGTCAATCAGAGGCTGCACTTTTTTACTATTCTTAACTAATATTAATTTGGAGTTATTAATAAATATTAGAATAATTAAATTTTTTTGTTTAATTTCTGCGGTAAAATGTTCTCCTTGATTAATAAAATAGATCTTTACTTTTCGTGTATATGTTACTAGTTTTTCTAGTTAAATGCCTTGACTTTCGGATGCTGGCGCAAAACCATTATATAGTAATTAACACTATTTTACGAGAATATATATATATATACTATAATATATATATTATATAATATTATATAATATTATATATATATATATAAGTATATATATATATATATATATATATATTATATATATAGTATATATTAATATAAATATATATATATATGTATATATATATAATTATATATATTAATATATTTATTATATATATATATAATTATAATATTTCTATATAAATATATATATATATATTATAATATATATATATATATATTATATATATAACTATATATTATATATATTATATATATATATATATATATATATAATATATATACTATATATATATATATAAATATATATATCTATATATATATATATATATATATATATATATATATATATATATATATAATATATATGATATATATATATATATATATATATATATCTATATATATTATATAATTATATATCCGTTACAACTTACTTCGCGTAGTAAAATCAATAATAATAATAATAATAATAATAATAATAATGATAATAATATTATAATAATAATAATAATTATAATAATAATAATAATAATAATAATAATAATAATAATAATAATAATAATAATAATAATAATAATAAATAATAATAGTATAAGAAAAGAAATAATAAAAGCTCCAATGATCGGACATTAATATTGCCACAGTGATGCTATGGAAACATGAAGTACGATCATTGTTTCTTTTAAAATTATAATAAATTGAAAAGTTAATAATTATATATATATATATATATATATAATATATATATTATATAATATGATATATATATATATATATATATATATATATATATATATATATATATATATATATATATATATAAATATATATATATATATATATATATTATATATATATATATTAATATATATAATATATATATATATATAGAATTATATATATTGATATATATATAAATATATATATATATATATATTATATCAATGGGGCGAGCTATTTATATGTACCATGCTAAGGTGGGAGGAAACAAATATCATAATGGGAAGTTGAATTCGAGCAAGAGTTCTAATTAGCATGTTACATACATTACAATATCCATTTGAAAGAAGCCCCGCTTTCAAATTCAAGAGGACCGAGGAGCCTTTTCAAATTTGTCTTTTAAAAACCTCCCTGATTTGTGGTCCAACAAAAATTCCCTCCTTCAATTTTGCTGTAATAACTTTCGGAAATTTCTGAGAAATGTATCTGAACCCCTCTGAATTCCAACCTGTCCCATTGCTTTAACAAAAACTTTTCATTAAACTAAGTTTAATGTGGATGGTGGTGGTAGGAAATTTTTTTGGGATAACCAAGGACAGACTGGAACACTGCTTGTTTCTAGGGACATATGCAGTTCTTAGAGGAAATACGTTTTTAACATAGTGCGTTCATTTTAGCAGCTGCCCCAGTAGACAAAGAAAGCAACAATATTTGTTGTAATCAGCCTTGCATTTCATTAACATGCTATAACTTTCAGAATCTCAGCAGAGATTCGTTGATACTGTGATATTTGGACTGGCTTTAAGGCATATATCCATGTTGTCGTATGTTTCTTTGGAGATGGACCGAATAGGCTATGGGGATAGATGGCTTTAACATTACCATTATTGCAAAAGAACTGCGTTTCAGGATCTTTGAGATGAATCTATAAAAATACGCTTACTCAAATGCTATATGCATCTGAAAGACACAATCAAGGAATATCTATCCATATCGTGGCAATAACAAAGATGACATCTACTAAAAGTAAGCTGTAAGTTAAAATTCCTCTTTCGGTAGTAACTGAAGCGAAAATTTTCCTCAATTAAATTTTTCTCTTTTAGTCTTGATGCGAGAAGTTCTGCTTCGGAATTGCCATCAACTGCTCCATCTTCACCATCCATTGCATCTGCAATAGAAGCTAGTCCATCATCAAGGGGAATTGGAATGGGCAGTGATTCACTATGTTATACTGGTCTACGTGTCAAATAAAGGTTTGGATATACAATGTGGTATTTGTTTTTTTTGCAAAAAAAAAACCCTTGTAGATTCACACTACAAAAATAACAGTCTTCATGAATGATCTCTTGTTCCCTCCATAATCATGGGTATAGCAAACGGCATTGAAGTTTTCTTTTTATTTAACAAGTCGAGTAATCTGTTTGAACAAGATGAACAAATCTGATGAGGAGCCCATTCATTGTCTTTGTCACCTAAAGGACAAACAAAATACATATTGTATATTTTTTTAAGGTCTGTTGTTATTGTTCGTTGTTGTGTTCTTGTGAAACAGCCACGGGAAAATCAAAATTTGTTTGAGCTATTTTTACAATGTCGAGGCATGCTGTTTGTTCAGAGAAAATTCAAAATAATAAAAGCACAGCACAGGTTTCAGCTACAGAAAACAAAGATTAACTAAAGAGTAAAGACCGCAGAAAGGGTGTCCATAAGTCTGAAAAAGGGGGTGGGGCACGTGATGATGTTGTTAGACGTACGATGACACAAGCACCAGTAACAATATGTTGCTAAATAATCAAAACTTGTACTAGATAAATTTAAATTTTTTTTTTTGAAAACTAACGTTTCTTTACATGAAATAGTATAATTTACAATTATGAAAATTTCTTCATCATAAAAACCCTACGTGCTTACAGCAAATCTTATTGAAGATTTGAAAACCGCGTCAAAAATGCTATAAAGAAAACAACAATATCTCTGATGAAAATTTGTTGTCGACCAGTGTAATAATAATAATAATAATTCTAATAATAATAATAATAATAATGATAATAATAACTTTTAAAATACACAATATAATAATAATAATAATAATAATAATAATAATAATAATAAATAATAATATAATAATAATAATAATAATAATAATAATAATAATACATAATATAATAATAATAATATAATATAATTATAATAATTAAAATAATAATAATAATTATAATAATTATAATAATTAATAATAATAATAATAGTTATAATAATAATAATAATAATAATAATAATTAATATTAATAATAATAATTAATAATAATAATAATATATATAATAATAATAATAATATATAATAATAATATACTCAACCAATCAGAATGAGAATCAGTCACTGAACCCTCGTACATCGGCCGCTGAACAAAAAGGAACTTCAGAACTTCTAGAGCTTCACCAAGCGAATCCAGACTCAAACTAAAAAACATTAACCCATCAATGAATAAAAAAATTAATAATAATGAAAGATAATAAAATTTAATTAATAATAATAATAATAATAATAATAATAATAATAATAATAATAATAATAATAATAATAATAATAATAATAATAATAATAATAATAATAATAATAATAATAATAATAATAAAAATAATTAATGATAATATAATGGCAATAATTATAATAATATGATAACAATAACAATAACAATAACAATAACAATAACAATAACATAAAATAACAATAACAATAACAATAATAATGAAAATTTTATTATAATAATGATATTATAGTAGTTAATGTAGTAGTTCAAGTGATAATACAATGGTTAAAGCAGTTATTAATATTCACAAGGATGGTCAAGGGTATTCAATTGTAGATATTTCTAATATGCACGTTAATTTTATTTATTTTGAAAATGGAATGGTAAATAACAACGTAAATGTGATACGAGTTATCTCCTTCCGTCTTTCTGAACTCAAATAGTTGGCTGCGCATGTGCGCAGTGGGCGGTAAAGTAAATGAAGCGATCGGTGATAGTGATGTTTTTAATATTCTCGACATGAAGCTGTATAAAGTATTTGATTGCAGAGCTAAAAGGAGTATTTAATCGATTGTGGTGGCGAAGTTAACATTTAAATTGCAAATGCAACGGAGAAGCGTCAAACCCCCCATTGGGTATATTAAAGCCGATAATGGAACAAAAATTGAAATATATAGTATTAAGGATCTAAAAATTGAAATGGGTTTAAAAAGATTTTTTACAGAAAAATTTTATGCTGCAAATTTAAATTTAAATGTATCAGGCCTATCATTTTTAAAAATATTTGACCTTGGTGTAAGTTTCCGATTCAATGTATTAATCGATCCCGTGACCAATCTTTCAGTAAAATTGGATAAAAATCATGATTTTGAACTGAAGTCTTCTCATGTGCATGATATATCTTAAGTCGTTCTTTCTCAACCTCTAGTCTATTAGTCCTCTCTCTTTACTTTAAATGATATCATAAATAAATATAATGACTTATTTCTCAACCCTTATGAAAATCATAATATAAAAGAAAAGCAACAAGAGCGTTGCAGACAGATATTTGAAAGGTATGGTGAAGGAATGAGCGGAGAAAGTGCTCATGTAGCCGAAAGTAGAACAAAGGCGGTTATAAGTAAACAAGACCAAATCATCAATGAAAGGATCCTCTGCAAGCTTGCCTCAACCTTCCTCTATAAAGCAAAAATTAGGGGGAAGCCAAACGAATGATACCAAAGAGAGTCCCCTACAAACTCTACGCACATACCAAGGTAGAGTTAAACCAATTGGTAGCCACAGGCGCTTTAAAGCGAACCAACAACGCTTTGTCATTCCCAATATCGGTAGTTGAAAAGGAAATAGCAAAATAAGGTTGATTACCGACCTGGGAATTAAATAAAAGAAGAGAAAGAGATGAATTTGGATTCCCTAACATCCATGATGCGTTATTTTCTTTAAAGAATTGTCGCTACTTAACCAAGTTAGATTTAACGCAGGCTTTTTATACCATTCCCCTGCATAAAGAGAGCCAAAAGTAATTTGGGCACCATCACTTACACCTGTTTACCTATGTGCTTTTTTAAACCGTCTGCTTTCCAGAGGTTGGTAAATATCTTGCTTTCGGATATAGAAAATTGTCACACCTATATAAACGACATCTTATTATTATCAGAAACAAAAGAAGAACATGAGAAATTGGTGGAAAAAGTTTTAGAAAGACTCAAATGCTTGCACAAATTTAAATTCTGAAAAGTTTGGGATGGCAATGGAAGAATCGATTTCCTCGGTTTTATTATAAATAAAGGTTTGAAGCCTAATCCCGAAAAGGTGGGAGAGATCGATAAAAGCGAAACGCCTAAAACCATAAAAGAATTGATAGGCTTTATTAGTCGGGTAAGCTTCTATCGCGCGTCGTTGCCTTATCTGGCGAGAATAATATAACCTTTCACTGCATTTTTAAAATTCAAACCATATTATAGCAGGCGAGTGCAGTGGAATGTTTACGGGGAGAAACTTTCCGAGATGTCAAAAATACCTTGTTAAATGCTTGTACACTAGCTTTTCCGTATCTCAATACAAACTTAAAAATAATTGTGTACAAGTCATCCGAGGCTTTGGTGGGAAAAATCATGGGGAATAACGATGAGAGGGACTCCAATGCTTTTTACAGCTGCTTTTTAAGTCCCACAGAGAGAAAATATGATCAAGTAAACAAACTTCTTTGCCTCGCAAAGATGCTGAAACCCTGTGGGTTCCTTTTGTTTAGAAGAAAAATATAAATTTTCATGCAGTTACGTGCTTTGATTTCAAAATATAATAATTTTAATGATAGTTGTAATCAAAATTCTCGAGAAGTAAGACAACTGAATTTACTGAGTACATAAAATATCACCTAGAAATAAATTACAAAGAAAGAAAATGCATTATTAGCTTATCTCGTGCAGAATAAGATTATAGAAGAAAATTTGCAAGAAAATAATGCAGAAATATCTTATACCGATGTACGAACAAACGAAGAGGCGGAGCCAAATCTCTCCTCAATCAATCGCGCAGCTTCTAACAAAAGGTCGCGTAACGTAGATCCTACCTCCGCGATAGCCAATTAGGAGCTCCCAATGCAAATGTCGATCAATAAGGAGAGGTCTTAGGCAACCTCACGTGGAGTGCTTAAACAAAACAGAAAAGGGTTTTATATTGAGGAACGCGCCACCTTGGAAGCAGAGCTACTCCTTGAAGCAAAACAAAGGATGGAGAACAAACGTACCACCTGTGCGGAGTAAATCAGTTCTTTGAGAATAAACTAATAAACCTAGTAACAAGCTGTATGGAGAGTAGTAAGATTATTATTGAAAAGTTTAAAAGAAGGATAGATTATAAATTGTTCGGCGAAAAACAAAAGGGCTGATGATTACATAATGAGCTTGTTAGATGAAAAGAAAAATGTAATGGTAAATAACAACATAAACGCAATACGAGTTATCACCCTCCGTCTTTCTGAACTCAAATAGTTGGCTGCGCATGTGCGCAGTGGGCGGTAAAGTCAATGAAGCGATCGGTGATACCTTTGTTTGAAAAGACAAAAGTAGAGTTATTTGTGGACATTTCTCTTGGATACGCACTTGTATTATTGCCAGTCACCTGTATTGAAGACATTATAAGAAGATTCCACCTGCAAGGCCATTTAGGAATTAATCGAACACAAATTGTAGTATAAGCAAAGTTCGTTTTTAGAAATATGCATAAGCGTATAAAAGATGTAATGCGCACCTGTGAGCAGTGTCATCTGTAAGAATCGGGCGTTCAATCAATCCAGAATATGGAAAATACAAAGAAGAGAAATTTAAATTTGAGACGTTAAACGCCAATATAGTCAAATTACCAACCTACAAAGGTTATAGATATCTATTTACATTAATAGACCGCTTCAGTAATTTTATGTGGGCTATTCCAATTAAAGAGATCAATAAGGAGACAAATGTTAAATTGCTGTTGCACGAGATCTTCATATTCATTGTCGTGCCAGAAGCAATTGTCACAGATCGGGAAGGGGATTCACTTGCACTTTATTTCAGGAAGTGTACCAACTCATTTCCAGTCTGTTCCGTCTTTACTTCTAGAATTGCCTCTCTCTTAATCTTTCCGAGTCTATTCTCGCTGAGCTGGATAAGAAATTCCCGATTGGGGTCGTCTCAACCTTGGAAATTCAGTTCTTAAACCCAATTCTACAAATCTCCCTCTCTAAAACACATTCTAAACTTACCTATCTCCTTTACCGACGGTCTCTCTTGTCTCTCCTGTAGACCACAATATAAACATCCTGGCCTTAACATAAACAAAAATCTGTCTTGGAAACTCCATCACAACGTTGCGGCGGCCTCAAGGAAACTAGGAGTTCTGTTAAGACTGCGAGACTTTTTTTCCTCTCCTCAGTTACTCCTGCTATACAAGGGTATCATCCGCCTTGTATGGAGTAAATGTTCTCATATCTGGGGGGCTTTGGTTTCACCACTGCTTTTTGGACAGGGTGGAGTCAAAGACCAAAAGGCTTAAAACGGTCCTGTACTTTCCAGTTCACTTGACCCTCTATCTTTACGGCGCGATGTTAGTGCTTTATCTCTTTTCTATAGGTACCGCAGCGGACAGGTGTGCTCGAGGAACTTATCACTCGC
>JABUQX010067978.1:5000-15000 GCA_015478945.1 Trachelipus rathkii
ATCATAGAAAAGATTCTGAAAATAAAATTTTGGTTGATGGTGACGACACAGTACGGTACCGCACCGCACCATCCAATGCTCAACAACATACACCGAATTCTCATAGATATTCAAATTGGTATAGAGATACTACGGAATGCGCACCGAAGTACCTTAATCATGCCAAAGCGAATGGAAAGAGAAGGAGGAATGAAAAAGGGGCTAGAAGATGGAAGAGTGACGCGACCCGCACTGAAAACTCAGCCATTCAACACACTCAAGATGTGGAGTGCTTGCAACCATCACATATGTACGCAAACACTCTGCACCCGCTAAAAGGTCAGTATAGCGGTTCAAGGCCTAAAACAAAAACCACACAACCCGTGTGTACGCCAATGGTACGTAAGGCGTCTAATACCACAACATCATACGAAGGTGAATTCGAAGGAAGTCAGGCTAGTACTGATGCTGATGCGAACTTGGAATTGATCAGCCAACAAGCATCAAACTCAACTACAAGTTTGAACTACAAGAACAATCACCACAAGACACATCATAAATTTAAAGATAAAAGATGTGCAAATGAACATACTTTGTGGAATGTCTGTAAGGAAGAGAGGGATACATGGGTCCCAGAGTCCGTCAATGATCGTCAGTCATTGCACTCGATTGGGAAGAGCTTAAAGACCTCAACAGAAGTGACTGTAGCCCAAAACTCTCGATTCCAAACTGACATGAAACAACATATGTCACAAGCAGATAAAGAGAGAATAAAAGAAAAGTTGTTGGTAATAAATACTAATGGTAAAAACTTAGATAAATACACACCTGAAATAAATGGAGAACCTAATTTATACGAAGATACAGATACAATGTGTATAGTTAAACTTAATAATAATAAAAGAATCATACCTAATTATAAGTATATCTTAGAAGCTAAAATTGAAGATGAAAAAGCGCAACAATTACCTGACAACAGCATGGTAATTACAGTTCCAACTGATGCCTTTAGAGGTAGCGCAGCCATCTTTATACGGAGTACTTTATCAAATGTGAAGGAAGGTAATATAATTATAGAGCTGATTAATTTAGGGAGCCGCCCTATTGAAATAATAAAGGGTGAAGCCATAACAACAGCCTATCCAGTCTTGAGAAGAAATCATACAGAAATAGAAAGAGTCAATGCAACACGCAATACCATGATGAAGCAGATACACGCACAGACTATGCAAGAGTCCAGAAAAGATTATAAAAAGTGGAAGATACCCACAATAACTGAAGGGTTATCAGAAAGAGAATTGTATATGACATATAAAGAGATACTGACGAAAGACGAAGAAAAGTATCGAGTGTTACAACGACCTGAGGAACTTGAAAACATTATTGATTTTCTCATGAAAAACAGAGACGTTGTGGGACTGGCAGATGACCCCATAGGGCAGTTCCCCAACTATCAATTTAAACTAGAACTAGATGAGAAATGCCCAAAGGTCTTGTTCACTCCACAGTATCAGCAACCAAGATCTTTCGTGAACGATATTAATACCTGGACAGAGGACCAGTTGAGGAAGAACCTGATTGAACCATCAGTGTCTCCCCACAGTAGTCCATTGCTAGTGATACCCAAGAAGTCTGGAGGCCGTCCCCGTATTTGTGTCGATTATCGGAAGATAAATAAGTGGTCTATAGGAGACGCATATCCTATACCCTTCATTCAAGATACGGTGAACTCACTAGGACGAGCTAGTATATTCAGCTGTGTAGACGTTCTCGATGGCTTTTATCAGATTTCGTTGAGCGAAGAGAGTAGACCCCTACTAGCATTTAGAACCCAGAGAGGAGCTTGGCAGCCCCGAGTTCTGCCAATGGGCCTGAAACAATCGCCCGCTGTGTTCAGCAGAGTAATGAGTCTTGTGTTAAGTGGATTGCTAGGCATAGATTGTCTCTCATATATTGACGATATAATAATATACTCTCAAGATGTACCTTCTCATTATAATAGCCTATCAAGAGTTTTTGATGCACTGAGGAAATGTAACTTCAAAGTTAAATTGGAGAAATGCCAATTTTTCAAGAAAGAAATAGTCTTTTTAGGATACTTGATTTCTGGTCAAGGGGTTACAGTAGACCCTGAGAAGCTAAAAACTTTGTCGAAAATTAGGACACCTGTCAGTGTACCAGAGGTACGCTCCATACTTGGTTTCTTCGGCTTTTTTAGAACTCTTATGCCCGATTTTTCAAGTACCGCCGAACCACTAACCAAACTACTTAAGAAAAAACAAGAATTTGTTTGGGGTGAGGAACAAGAAAGATCATTGAGCAAGCTAAAAGACTTACTGTTAGCAAGATCAATCGTACAATATCCAGATTTTAACAAAGAATTTATAGTAGTAACCGACGCATCCATCCACGGATTAGGTGCAGTATTACTGCAAGAAAATGAAAAAGGAGAAGAATTACCTTTAGCTTTTGCAAGCAGAACATTGACAAAAGCGGAAAAGAATTACGCCCCTACGGAAATGGAATGTTTGGGAATAATCTTTGCGTTGAGGAAGTTTAAGAACTTAATATATGGATATAAGATAAAAGTGAAAACCGATCATTCAGCAGCGGTAGCAATATTCACTAAGAAAGATTATCCAACGGCTAGATTAGCTAGATGGTCTTTAACGTATCAGATTTTAATCCAAACCTTTGAACATAGTAAAAGGTTAACGAATGAACTCAGTTTTTGTCAGACTTCTTTATCCAAGGTTACAATTTCCCTGATTATCAGGTTGAATATAGAGTGAGATATGAGATAAGAGTTGTCAGAACAAACGAGAAAAGAAAAACTCAATATGATAGAGCCACCTATCCTAGAGTAAAATAATAGTTTTAAAAATAAGAAAATAATGAACTCCCATAATAAAGATAAAGATAACAGATAAAGGTGTTTGATAGTAATAAATTAAGGATATAGGTAAAACAGATGAAATACTAACATTAGATACCGCAACGATTTCAAGAGAACAAAGAAAGGCAGTCGAAATGAAGGAAGAATACGAAGAGCTACAAAAGGGTAAAAAATTAAAAGGTTTGAAATTCTTTAAAGATATGATTTACATAAAGATAAAAGAAAACTATAAGATATGGTTACCCAAATCTTTGATAGATATAGCCATTGATATGACTCACTCAATACAAGGTCATAGTGGGTCAGAAAGAACTCTAGAAAAACTAAGAAGGAGATATCATTTTCAAAATATTAGAAAAGTAGTTGAAGATTTTTGTAAAAGCTGTCATACGTGTCAAGAAGCGAAAGGTTCTAAGCCTAAAAAGGCAACAATAAAAACATATCCTTTAGCGGATCAACCATTCCAAAAGATTGCTATGGATATAATGGGTCCATTAACAACTACATCGAAAGGGAATAAATATATACTCGTCTTTAAAGATCAATTAACAAGATATGTAGAATTAGCAGCATTAAGATCGAGAGATAGTGATAAGATTGTAGATGTTTTTATTGATAGGATAGTAGTATGCCACACCGTGCCAGATACAATAGTGTCTGATAATGCATTGGAGTTTGTAGGAAAACTCATGAAAGGTGTATGCAGAAAGTTTAAGATTAAAAAGGTAGAAATAAGTAGCTACCACGCCAATAGCAATGGGTTGGTCGAAACCACAAACGCAAATATAGCGAACTTTCTGAGATGTTACGTAAAAGATAATCAGCGCGATTGGGACCAATATTTACCTTTGGCCCAAGCAGCTATAAATAATACATACAACGGTAGCATTAAAACAGATCCACATTTCTTGCTCTATGGCTACACTAAGCGTATGCCGTCAGATATACCATCTGAAGCCTTAATAAAACCTAAAGATCCTAAGCCTATAAAGGAGGATGAAAAGATAGAAAAATTATATGAAAGAATTAAAGAAATAAGAAGGCAAGCCAGAGTAACATTAGAAAATGAAGTTAAAAAGTATTCAACTCAGAGCAGCAAAAAGGCAAAAGATAGACCAATAAAGATAGGAGATTTGGTGTACACTCAAAGAATCAAACCACCACACCTATCACCTAAACTGTTCCGAAAGTGGAGAGGTCCTTTCAGAATTGAAGCTTACGGGAATGAATTTGAAAATAGTAATACATATATACTAAGAGATCCTACAACAGGCAAGATATATAGAGTAAATGTTGATAACTTTAAAGTAGCTAGAACGCGAGGAAAAGATGAGAAATTTAATGAAGAAACCGATATAAATATATCCTCAGACACAAGACAGAAAATTAACGTTAACTTAAGAAAAGGAAAACGAAATAAAAGGAATAATTATGGAAAACCTGAAGATAATGATGATGAAAATGATACTAGAGTAATTTATTTAAGAACACCTAAAACTAACGGAAACATAACAGAAGAATCGCAATTAAATATGGAAGGTGTAACACCCACCCTCAGGCCTGTAGACGAAAATATTGGGAACCAGTAAGCAGAAACCAAACCAAGAAAGTGAGATAAAACACGCTACATTGGAACCAGATGAACCTATATTCGGAAGAACAGAAGAAATGTCCGGTAACGTGGAACAAGCTGAAGCATTACCAGTATCACAACCGGTAGATGAACCTATTCGAAGAACTAGAGGTAAAGAAAAAGATTTATCATATAGACCGAAACACCAGTATACGATGATAGAAAGATCACCTGTTCAGACGAGACAGTCAACATCTCGAACCGAAAGAATGGATCATACAGCACCAGAATTGCCAGAAAAACCACCAGATCTACCTCCAAGAAAACCGCCAGATTTACCTGCGAAAAAGGTCAGATTCAAAAACATAAGAAGAGTCACATTTAGTGATAAAGAAAGTAAAAGCTAGTTTATTACTATCTCTATCGCTAAAAGTGAAAATGAAAAGAAACTTTAAAAGGAAGATGTCGAATTTTTATTTGTATGTACATATTGATTAATATATGTGTAATAATAAATTTTACAATAAAAATATAATTTTATTGATTTTTCTTTTTATATACTTGTAACCTTTAATTTTAAGTTCGTATTACGAGTACTTAATTGAGTACAAATGTACCTGAACTTTATAATTTTATTCATTATATTTAATTTTTAAGTATGTTTCAGCAAAATAATAGACCTGTATTATCTAACCATTAATTTAAGAATTTTTTATAAACTTGCATGTAATTATAATCATTTTTAGTATAGATGGAAGTTGATAACTTTACTAACGCAAGAAGATGTCGATCTTGCAGCTAAAAAAAAAAAAAAAAAAATCCAAAATTGGAGTACTGACGATCGGTCACTGACAGTTCTAAGACGATACTAAGAAGAAACTTGGAACGAGAATGGCGTCAAGAAAAGGCATCGAGAGAAGCCTATGAAACAGAATTTGATACAATGCACAGAATACATACTAGGAAACAAACAGTGATATCTAATCAGGTCAGTTCCTTATTACCAATTCCTACAATATTACAAGAACTTGTCCAATTTTGGATAAAGATATTGGTAACGAAACTAATTGACTGGGTTATAACCCGAGTCCAATACCGTATTCCAATGGAAGTAGGTGACGTTATAGATTTGTTTGATCACGAATGTTTTGATCACCTAGGAATGATTAAAGATAGTGAAGTGTTCACCAGAATTAAAGCACATTTAATAAATAACAATGAAGATTTCACGAGAATACAAGTATATTTAGATGATTATGTACCAGGAGAATATAACGGACATAATAGCAGAACTCTGCTAGAAGATTGTTTATCAATTGGTAACGAGAACAAACTTAGTAAGATAGTTCAAGAACTGAAGGAAATTAAAGAATGGGAAGAGTTAGAGCTTATTGCACAAGCCATAATGAAAAAGAACAGAAATATAATTAGATCCATTAGACCAATATATACTAACACTAAGACCATATATGAAATCTCAAACATACTAACTAAAGCTGATAGACAAAGAAATATATTATATTCATTAAGAAATGGTGATGAAATGACAGGGCATTTATCAATCTTGCTCGAATACCCATTTCAAAGCTTATTTTGCACAGAATGTGCACATATAGTAAGAAAACTAGTCTATCTAGGAGGTTTTAGTGATATTTTAGAGGTAATTTTAGAGAAAATAACTTTTGAAGAAAGTTATATATAGCACTCACAAAATTTTGGAATAACATAGATTCAGTAACACAAAGAAGTATGGGAAAAAGAATATCCCCAAGAATTTTATATAAATTATTAAAGCTTAGAAGCATTCAATCTGAAGAAAGTATAGAACATACGATGATCAAAGATATTGTAAATGGAGTTGAATTCATCCACAACAGAGAATTATTGGTGACAATGTGTGTACAAGCATGGACCATCGACGTGTTTGATATACCAATGAAGTTAACACACTACATGAGCGAAACAGATGTATTGAAGCTGAAAAATGAACTGTTACCTTCATCATATGCTAACACCAGAGATCTAATTGGAATATGGCTACGGCATTACAAAAGAAACAACATTAAAAAGTTATTCAAATTCTTAGGCGAACAACTAATAGGAACAACGATTTCTTATATCTACAGATCGCACTATTTTTTGAATACATTACCAGTGCGTTGGCATCTAGCATGGCGAGGAAGAGAATATACAGCGACCACTAGAATGTCACACACTGAGAGTTTCTCAATAAGAGGAAGACTTTAACCAATTGATAGAATGTTGATAACAATACATTGGTTAGAAGACAACACTAATCTCAATTTATTTTAATTTTTTTTTTGAAATTTTTGAATATTTAACCAAAGAATTATTATATTTTAATTTTGATTGATATTTTAATTTTGATTGATATTTAACTAATATTTTATATTAATAATATATATTGATAGTCAATATATTTATTTAAAGAGTATTTACTTAATATTAATCTTATTTTTCCATATATATATATATATCTAATATATCCCAAAATATAATTTTTGTTTGACCAAAGTTAATAGAATTTTAGTTTCAAATCCCAAAGATTTTTTTTTGAGAAATTTTTTGAGAATTGTTTTTTTCATTTTTTCTATTTCAACTTTTGTTAAATATATAATTCTATATAACTCTTTTATCAGTAAACACATAGTACTTACACTATAACATTTACTTTTCCAGTAATATAGTAATTAACACTACATTTGTTCAAACACTTTGAATATTTACAAATTTTTTTGTACATTACAAATTTAACTCAGATTTTCAATCATTTACAAAACATTATATTCTAAAATCTATAAACAGTTAACATACTTTTAGATTTTTTTTGAATTGCCATACTGCCGAATATATTTATTCTTTCCAGTTACTGGCAAATGTTGGGATAATACTGAGAGATACAATTGGAAATGAGACGAAAAGGAAGACCTTGCAAAAGAATGTCAAACGAAGAATTCGTGATGATTTTGCATCAAATGCATCAGATGTTTCCATTCTCAGTTACGATCCAAATACTGAGCGATCAACCAATTGATGGAATTGTTCAATTTATACCAGCATCGAAGGTTTAATGATTTTATGTATTAACTAAAATATTATTTAATTAATCACAACATTAATGCTAAATTAATTAATGCTAAATCAACTTATGTTACTTAACTTTTCAAATTTTACTTGAAAATTAATGTTTTGATTACTTGTTAAATCAGTTTACTTAACTTTTTAAATTTTAACTTTTAAAATTTTTAAAGGGGGGGCATTCTGAAAAGTCCGATTGCTTAATTGTATAAAACCCCAAGTAAATAAACAGGATGTAGAAATCCCATAAAGTAACAAATTAATTATTTAATGATATTTAGAACAATTTGGAAAAACACATATGAAGAAATAACATTTTTTGCTTCAATAATATTCCCACGATATTAATAATTTTCTCACGGTTTTCCCTAAGGGTTTTTCCCAAATTTCGCAATAGTAATTTTCATATTATATTTTCTTTTGCATAAAAGTTGGAATTTCGTAATAAATCGCCGGATACCCATCCTATTGCTAAAACGAAAATAAGATTTCGGTAAACAACCAGTGGGTATAAAAGCCATAGATCATGGGCTAGAGCTCATTATTCCGACCTTATCAACTAGTATACAAAAGCAAAAACGAGTCTAATTTTATCAGTGAATTCAAATCGAAATAACGTAAAACCTCTAAGTCCACTTTGAACTTAGAAAATTTTCCATTTAACTTTCACTCAGTAAAATTATCCAAAATTTTAATTAGAAAAATTTCGAACTGGCGTCAGCCCTTTTTAACTAAAGGTTCTTCTAATTTTGAATTTATTTTAAAAATATTTTTAAATCCATTTTAAAATTCCGTCAACCCTCAATTACTAACTTTACAGTTTTGGTAATGTAAGTAGACGATGCAGTTTAATTTTAAATTTATTAATTAATTTTGACAACTTTTAATTTAAAAGTTACTTTTGAACTTATTTGAAATTTATTTTAACTTCAAATCCTGATTGACTATAATATATCAAGGAAATTAATTTTTATTAATTGAAAATTTTAATTGTTGTTAAATTCCAAAGGCCATTTTAGTTTACATAACAAATTAACTTCGAATAATAATAATAATAAAATAATAATAAATAAAAATAATAAATAATAATATAATAATAATAATAAAAATAATAATAATAATAAAATAATAATAATAATAAAAATAATAATAATAAATATAATAATATTATTAATAAAATAATAATAAAATTAATAATAATAAAAATAATAAATAAATAATAATAATAAATATAATATAATTATAAATAATAATAATACTAATAATAATAATAATAATATATAATAATATTAATAATAATAAATAATAATAATATAATAATATTATAAATTAATGAAAAAGGAAATTGCCGTCTAGACAATAGTAATACGTCATATTAGCATCACCGATATTAATAACTACGTCATTTTATTAGGTCATTGAACGTGAGTAAAATATATTTAAACACATAAACTTACATGACTATGTGTGTGAACCAGGTAACCGGGCGTAAAAAGATATATTTACGTGTGTACCAGGAATACACAAATTATGTACATTTATGTATAGCGCGAGAACCAAATTTATATATATTTACATGACACATAAACTAATATAATATATATATAAATATATATATATATATAATATTAATATATTATATATATATATAATTATATATAGATATATTATATTATTATGTCTTGTTTGTATTATATATATAATATATTATTATATAATAATTATATATATATATATATATTATATATATATATATATATATATTATATATATACTATTTATATATATAATAACTATAATATAGAACATACCCTGAAAAACATTTGTGAACGTATTGTATGCATATACACATGTATGCAATTATATATAATATATATATATATATATATATATAATATATATAATATATATATTATATATATATTAGTATATTATATACATATATATATATATATATTATATATTATATATATATATATATATATATATATGATATGTTAATATAGTATTGTTTTGGTAAATCAAATATATATTATTATAATATAAATACATAAATATATATTATATATTTATATATATATATATATATATAATATTATATTATATATATATATATATTATAATTTATAATATATATATAATATATTATATATAATATATTATATATAGTAATATATATATAATTCAGTGAAATTTTAATTGTGTTAAATTACAGAAAGACTTTTAAAGTACGAAGTCTGGGCTTATTTGTTAAGATTTAATTAAAGTAATTACTTAATTATTTGCTTAGTTAATTATTTAATTAATTACTTACTTATTTATTAACTTTATTAACTTCTGTTAACTTAACCTAACTTACTAACTTTTATTTGAAAAATTTTTGAAATTGACATTTATATAATTGTGAACATTTTGACATTTATTAACAATCTGAAGAGTGCTAATAAACTTAA
>JABUQX010067979.1:0-2500 GCA_015478945.1 Trachelipus rathkii
ATATTGTAGACCATCAGTATGTAGGGAATACTAAAGCCTCTTTGTTAAGAGTAGTTCATTTTCCTAAAGGACGTAAAGTTATAAGCTTTCCTAATGTTCACTACTTACCTATGAGTAAGACCCAGCTGACTGAGTTCAGTTCGCGTTTATATAAGAGACGTCGAAGGCAAACCATACCCATTCACAATTGGGACAGCAGTGTGTAAAGTACACATAAGAAAGCTCCGGGCAAAGACACTAATAATGGAAAGCAGAAAGAGTCTTCAGGGGGCTCAAGAATGCAGAGGATGGTGGTTTAGGAGGATGCTTCGTTATTTCAGGTAGAGCTATTCTCCTGTTTAAACCAGGGAGGTAAATACCTCGCCAAAAAGCAGCCAGAATGAATAAACACAACTGTGGATATTATGGGGTGTCGACCCTGTAGTGCTGTAAAAACTGTCGTTTGGGCTGATGCTTTTAGATGAAATGTTAGACGATGTTAAACGAAAAATACGACGTAAGATGCTGGTCAAGGTGTAGGTCACCGTAAAAAACCTGTAAAGAGGAATAGAAAGCACCACAAAAGAAAAAGTGTTTTACGTGTTTGCTCTCTAATGATGATAAGTGAAAATTTTTATATAATAATGACAACCAAAAATTTATTTTCTGTATATAAGAATGTTTAAACAATCTCTTCATTATACGTTTAGACGACCGTACCATAAGATGCATTTCTCCATCCTCCAGCCCAGACTGTTGTAAGAGCGAATTGGATCTCTTCTCAGTGAACCCTACACAGATCAGCGTGAGTGAGTCCAATTTTATTAGTATTAACCCCGTTCACGCGATCACAAATACTGATGTACCTCTCGAATTCAATATCCCAGGCACTTCTGACCAATATCTTGACCCTTCGAATGTGTTTTTATATCTGAAGACTAAGTTGGTAAACGAAGATGGATCAGATCTCACAGGAACCGATCACATAGTATCCACCGAGACAAATTTCCTGTATACGTGTTTTAATCAACTTGAGGTGTTTTTAAATGAAACTTCTCTAGGAGCGTCAGCGGCAAGTTACCCTTATCGAAGTTACATTGAAACTTTACTAAATTATTCTCAAGATGCGAAAGAGTCTCACCTGCAATCATGTGGTTACTATAATTTAAAAGATGTAGAGAAACATAGAACCGACGCTGCTAAGGCTAAAAATAACACGTATGAATATTATGGACGTGTAAACGGTGATATATTCTCTCAGGAAAGACTTATTCTATCATCAGTGGACACCCGCATCAGGTTAACTAGATCTACACCTGAATTTGCTCTTAATGTTAAAAGTGCACTTTTAGCCACAACTACGGCTCCAAAGCCTATCTTTAAATTACTGGATGCTTATCTATATGTACGTAAAGTGAAATTATCTCCCATTAAACATATGGAAATAGAGAAATCTCTTTTAACCGATACAGCAAAATATCCAATCAAGAGAATTGAGACTAAAATTTTTAACTTTACCCAAGGATTATCGAGTATTAATATACCTAACATTGTTAATGGTAGCTTACCTCAGAAGGTAATAATAGGAATTGTAGAACATGATGCTTATTCTGGAAACTATGGAAAGTCAGCCTTTAAATTTACCCATTTCGGCCTTAGGGGTATCAGTTTGCATGTGAATGGTCAACCATACGGTCGTGATTATGAGATGATATATGAAGACTCCCATTCTCAATGTTCGCGTCCTTTTTACGATTTATTTGCCAATACTGTGTCTTGCAGCGATAACGGTACAGGTGTTGATCTCAAGACATACGCTGAAAACAGTAATTTATATGCATACGATCTCACAGCTGATCTTTCAGCTTGTAATGCTTATCATCTCAATATCCTAAGAAAAGGAACATTAGGATTGAGTCTCAAATTTGGACAAAGTTTGACATCCTCAATCTCAGTTCTGGTGTATATGGAACATCCTCAAATCATCGAGATTGACAGAGTACGAAATATAATCTTGAATTATTAAAGATGAATGAAGAAGAAATATTAAATGTCTTTAGAAACGAAAGAAGATTTTTAGGTGTATTCGCCTGTAATGAACTTAGCTCTGTGAAATTGGATACCGACTCTGGTCTTATCTTCAACACTTCTCCTAGGGATGTATCGAGCAATGGACATTGGATAACAGTGTATAAGAATAAAAATAATGTTGTATATTTCCTAGACTCACTGCATTTAGATTTTATGAATAGTAATCATTATGTAACATCTTTTTTAAAATATAATAATGTTCAATATGTTAAGACCTTATGTTTTCCTGTACAACCTATCAGTTCTAATTTATGTGGTGTATACTGTATTTATTTCATTATATGTTTTTTAAATAATGTTTCTTTTAATAAACTTGTAAATATATTTGATGCTAAAAATTTATATGTCAATGATTATGTAGTTTGCACTTATGTTATAAACGCTTTAAAATAAAAACTTGTTTTCTTTTCCTACTTTTATTCAAAGAACT
>JABUQX010067979.1:7500-12500 GCA_015478945.1 Trachelipus rathkii
AAACAATTATCGCTCACGGGCAAAGCCAATACGTAACCTATTCATACTTTTTAATAAGTTCTATATATATATATATATATATATATATATAGCATATATATATATATATATATATATATAGCAGAGTTATATATATATATATTATTATATATATTATATATATATATATATATATATATATATATATATATATATATATATAGCATATATATATATATATATATATATATATATATATATATATATATATATATATATATCTGTAAGAGACCTTTGCACACATATATATATATATATATATATATATATATATATATATATATATATATATATATATATAGGTATATATATATATATATATATATATATATATATATATATATATATATATATATATATATATATATATACAAACTTAAGAAATATGAAACGACAGTTTTAGCGGTTATCTGAGGAATATTTATTAAACAGCAAGCAAGCAATGAGTCATTGAGTTTACTCTCTACAAAAAACAATTCGAGCATTTGTAACACGATGAACACACACAAACGTACACACACACTCTCTCTTTCGCACACACACACAAAGAAATATATAATAGTATATATATATATGGTGATAGTTTATGATGACAACTATCGATCCATATCTCAAAACTACATTAGTTACAGGAAAAGGAATACATTGTTGGAATCCTAGCAAAATTTTAGGGCGGAAAATGTAAAAAAAAAAAAAAAAAAAAAAAAATCATATCTCAAAAACTACAATAGCTACAGCGAAAAGGAATACATTTTTGGAATCCTTGTAAAATTTTAGTTAGGAAAATGTAAAAATAAATAAATAAATAAATAAAATAAATATTGGCTATTTTTTTTTTTTAGGAGAAGGGGACATTTTTCCATACCCCCGTAGGGAGGGGGCGGGAGGAACCCCGCGACACCCAAATACCAAAGAGCGGGGTTCCGGAGACCCTCCCAGGGGGAATTAGTCCTACCCCGTAGTTCCCGGAAGGCCGAGAGACCCCGACTCCTGCCATCGGTGCGGTATACCCTTGGGGTATTCTTTAGTTAAAAAAAAAAAGCAAAATTTAATAGAAAGTCTATTTATTTTAACGAGTAACTAATAAAAGGTCTCTAAATAGGCTCTCTAATCATATTACTATAATTATTAACAATAATTTTTTTTATTTTTTTTTTTTTTGCTATTCTTCCCTACATTTTTTTTACCAGGATTCCAAAAATGTATCCTTTTCGCTGTAGCTATTGTAGTTTTTGAGATATATTTTTTTTTTTTTTTTTTTTTTTTTTACATTTTCCGCACTAAAATGTTACCAGGATTCCAACAATGTATTCCTTTTCCCTGTATCTATTGTAGTTTTTGAGATATGAGTTGTAGTTTTAAACCAATTATCACCTATATATATATATATATATATATATATATATATATATATATATATATATATATATATATATATATAGTATATATATATATATTTTTATATATATATATATATATTTTTTATTTATTTATATTTTATATATATATATATATATATATATATATATATATATATATATATATATATATATATATATATGAAATTTCTATTATGAGAATAACAACGTATATTTATTTTATCTCTCAAATACTTACTTTTACTTGCTGATTAACAGCTTCGGATTGACCTTATTAAAAATTAGCCATTTCGTGTATATATATATATATATGTATATATATATATATATATATATATATATATATATATATATATATATATATATATATATATATATATATATATATATATATATATATATATATATATATATATATATATATATATATATATATATATATATATATATATATATATATATATGTAAATAAATAGGGGGCCACTTGCCCCCTAAATCTTGGCGAAATAAAAACTGAGCCTTAGAGGTTTTCAGTAATCGACTGTTTTTAAGGGTTTATTAATAGAAAAACTGAAAAAAGATACATCAATCGATAGATACTGAAGGGAGTAATTACTAATTACCAACGTATTATAAAAACATTTTTTTAATAGTTTTAATGTGTTTGCGTTTTCATATTGGCTTGAAGTCAACTAGCTGTGTGCTTTTATTCAGCTAGCTTCTTCAGACAGTATTCTCCGCTGGAACTCTCAGTATGTCGATAGCATTTAGCGGCTGATAAAAGGTGCTAACTATATATATATATATATATATATATATATATATATGTATATACCTCTATGTAGAGTATAAATATAGATATAAATTTATATTTATATCTAAATTTTTATAAATAGATATATAAAAATATATATATACTGTATATATATATATATATATATATATATATATATATATATATATATAGTATATATATATACAAATATATCGGAATATATATCTGCGGCTGCATATTATTAGTATTAGTAGCAGCATATATATATATATATATATATATATATATATATATATATATATATATATATATATATATATATATATATCAACCCTTGAAGAGTTGAATACAGTGGTAATAAAAAGGGATAATTACTTCTTATTTTTATTTCTAAGACTAATTAAATCAAATAGTAAATAATGGTATCAGTGTTTAAAACAATTAATAATGCAATCAATCCATTAGTTAACACAATAGGCCAGTTCACAGTCATTAATAAAGTTGGTGAAAGTTAATACGATACTTACGATCAAACACAATTTTCCGGTCTTAACAAGCTGATGCATAACACGACCTCTCTTCTTGTGGGACTTGAGGTCTTGAATGCATTCTCTCTTCTTAGAATATGAGACGCTAACTGACCTCTCCTTACTTCATAACACCCCAGACACCTGTTTGACTACCGTTTCCGTGGCTGCCCATTACACTTGAAAGTGCCCCCACAAAGTCGTTAAATATTTCTTATACAATGAAATAATAATTAAAATTTAATGTACGGATGCATATATCAAGTATACATAGTTATTATAGTGAGGGTAGGGAAACCTGCCCTGCCATCGTGTTTTTTTTTTTTTTTTTTTTTGAGTAGTAATTTGACATTCTGTTGAAATTCAAAATTTTATTTCTACAATACTATTAAAACAAAATATATATAAACAGACCTTATTAATTCTACAATATCCCATTACAAAATTGATTTCGTTTTTATAACCTCTATTACATAACATAAGACCGCCTTCAATTTGTTTATTTCGATCTTCACGCCATGAGAGTTATTATAAAGTATTCATAATTCATTAAGGCCCTTCTTACAATGTACTTTCCGCCAATAGCGTCAGAGAGAGGGAAGAAGATAAAAATTATCCCACTAAAGTGGGACAAGATAAAGGTAAGAGCGAATTTCGCACTTGGCGTAAGAAGACAGAAGCTTCATTATCTATCGAAACGTTACGGTTTGTTTCGGGGTCAAGCATGTAATTATAATTGAAGTCAATAATGAACCCATATTTCTCCAAAAAAGACATCCCCAGAATATTGAAATTGACCTCTGCAGCGAACGCGTACAATTCATATTGCCTCCAAGCCCAATGTCAATTTTAATTAATTTTTTATTATAAATAGATATCAATGTTCCGTTAGCTGCTGTCACAGAACCCATTATACCCCCACTCCTATCTGCCTCTGAAGGTCGTATTAAATTTAAAGAACTTCCCCAATCTAGTAAAAAACTATTATTATTTCTCCTATCCGTAATAGAATAAAATTTCAGCAAACCGCTCTCGTAGCCATCGCAGTTCCAACATTAACACAACTATAGTTAAAAAGGCTACGATCCTTCGCTACCTAAATCTGATATAGTAAACATCATCATAATCGTCGCCATTATTATTATTATTATTATTACGTTATTATTGTTATTGCTGTTATTTATTGTTATTATATTATTATTATTATTATTATTATTATATTATTATTATATTATTATTATTATTATTATTATTATTATTATTATTATTATTATTATTATTATTATTATTATTATTATTATTATTATTATTATTATTATTATTATTATTATCACTACTACTACTACTTCTACTACTACTATCGCTTTTATTATTATTATTATTATTGGTGGACACAATTCAGTGTCCTTCGTCCTTCCTCAACTCGCGCCCGGCAATTAAATCATAAGCGCTACGATTCTCTTCCAAGGCGATTCAGTCATCATTACAGTATTTTCAAATATCCCACTTTCTTACATCTGTACTTAAACTTACCTTCTGTTCGCATGAGAAGATTTCACAAACTGGAAGAACATCAGCCTCTGCCTCCGTGCTCTCTCCCTGTCTCAGCAGGGGGAATGAATTGTCTATTGGGGGAACGACCTCCAATTGCAGAGTCACCTCTGTGATAGCAGCTTCAGCAATACTGGTCAACATCCACGTCCCTACTCCCTGTTATCGTAATTAAAAGTCCTATTACTAACATGTCTCATTATTACATCAGATTTCAAACATATTTATACCTATTATTATAACATGCGTTTCTATTATAATTATAATTATTACAAATTCCACTATGATTCACATTATTATTATTATTATAATTTTCATTATAGTTTGCAACCCTACTCCATTTATAAACATTATTATGACTAATACTTCTATTATGCCTATAATTATAATTATTAAAAGTACCCCTTTTGTAGCATGCATCTCTAAAATCGGAAGCCATTCTCCCCTCCCCCTGGATATTTCGGATAACCCCCATAAGTAAACCCCCCAAAATTCCTATACCGAATGCCAGCAAAATGTCTGTAATTATGGCTATAATTTCTACCGTTATTATGATTATTATTATTATTATAATAATAATATCTTCTACTATTATAGTTATTATTATGACTATCATTATAATGATTATTGTAAAAACCATTTCTACTAAAATTATTATGATTATTATTATAAAACCATCTTCTACTATTACAGTTATTATTGTGACTATTATTATAATGATTATTGTAA
>JABUQX010067979.1:20000-38578 GCA_015478945.1 Trachelipus rathkii
CCTGAATCATAAATGGCTTTTGATGTCTTCTCAGCGAATCTTCTACGGAATCCTTCCATCTCTTCCGTGGTCTTCTCCTTGGTCTGACTCTCCGGTCTCCAGTCCACCTCCTACTGGGCCACCCTGCCATCGTCCATCCTTTCAATGTTCCCACCACTTAGTCTTGCTACAGTTACGTTTGGGTTAATAATAGTATTACTCCTATACTTTTAATTCTTTCGTTTCTAACTCTGTCTGCTGGTTTTCGGATCGCTCTCAATTACATCATTTCAGCAGTCTGCTCGCTACTTTCCTTTCCTGTTGTCATACTCCATGTTTCCGCCCCATATAGAAGAACCGGTGTTAAAATGCTTTCGAAAATTATCCTCTTCACCTCCCCTCCAATCTCATTATCCCTGATGATAGGATAGAAAGCTCTAACTGTTCTCCCGTACTTATGAATTCTGCTCGCAATCTCCAAGGCATTTCTTCCTTCTCTACCAAACATTCCCCCCAGATACTTGTCATTCTCTACGTTTTAATCACCAAACCATCCACCTCCTCCACCTCCACCAGCAACTCTTCTCCCTCCTCTCTACTAAGTTCATAATTTCTGTTTTAATCTACGTTCATGACAGGCCGCTCTCTCAGTTAGCTAATCACAAAGCCAACTCATCGCATCGGTTTGGAGTGCCTCTCGTCAGCGTTTGTCCCAAGCACGCAGGTCATCCGCATTAGGAATTTTCCAAGCTTCCAAGTCCTCACCTCTGCATCAGGCACTAATTACCCACATCAAAATATGCTACATAACAGTAATTTGGTGACAAGACACTTCCTGCTTAACCGCAAAGTCCCAGACTAAACTCATTTTTTTCGTTTTCATATCCCGTTCTTAAATTACATTTGTCATTTTTATATACATACTCTCCAAAGCCTTTCTTAAGTAACCACTCACTCCGTACTACTCTCTCTTAATAACCTACGAATGATTATTTTCCTAGGATACCTCAAAGACTGCCCTTTCAATCGTTAGAATGTCGTGTTGCTTTTCTTGTTGTATTCTATTATCTTTTATCGGTTATCATTCTCAGGGCCGTACATAGATCCTGTGGTGCTTCTTTCGCCTGTACCACATACTGCTCCTGGTCCAAGTCTGGGTTCGCCAATGCCCTCACTCTCTTTCAAGTATCCCTTTCGTATACTTTTGGCAGATGGTCCAATAACGAAATACCTCTGTAATTATTACATTCAACCACATCTCCCTTTCCTATATTGGTATAATGGTGGTTTTTCCCCATCCCTCTGAATCACTTTTCTCCGCCATTGTTTGATAAACTTCAACATCGTGTTTCTTCAAAACACTTCTCGCTCTTTATTAATTCCTATGGGCAATCCTTTCTTCCCGGGGCCTTCCATTGTTTCATTTATTCTTAGGCTCCTCCAGCTCTTCCTGGTATTACCCTGATTCCCTCTGGTTCACTTCTTTAATGCTCCTCGCATTTCTCACCTCCTCAAATCCAGAAGTTTTCAAATATTCTGGGGTCGTTTTCTATTTGCCGGTTTATTACACTTCTCCCTGTTCATCATGCTTTATGCTACGCTACTTTTTCTCGATCCCGATATTCTGCTGAATTCGGGATTCTTCTTCTCCCCCTCACGTCTCCCGCCGCTCCTCGTACAATTTTGCTGCCTCCATCTTTTGCTTTTTTTCACACTCTCGCCTGTTTCCTGGCACTGCAACATACAGAGCTCTTGAACTGAGCCGTTCTGTATCTACCATCCTCCTCATTTTTTACATGTCTTCTCCTTCACCACTCTTAACTGCTTTTCCTCCGATGCGTATGTCTTTTCGCGTTCCCCTATCCATCTCTTCCAGGGTTTCTTCTTTCTGTGCTTTCACACACTAATTCCGAATGTCATCCCACCATCGTCCGCATTCACATCTGTTCCATATTTA
Source organism: Trachelipus rathkii (assembly GCA_015478945.1). NCBI lineage: Eukaryota > Metazoa > Arthropoda > Malacostraca > Isopoda > Trachelipodidae > Trachelipus > Trachelipus rathkii. The sequence continues at coordinate 21,937 of JABUQX010067979.1, forward strand.
CATTCAATCTTTCTTCATATTCTTGCCTCTTTCCTTGCTCTTTCTACCTCCATTTTAATCACGCTCCTTTTCTCCCGCTGCAATCTCTGCCGCCTTCATTTCTTAAATCCGCACAAAATCTGTGTCAGAGTCCATAGACACCCGCAATACCTTACATTTGCACTTTCTCCCTATCTGATGAAGAATGAATAGATCTATGCCGATTTCTGGTCAATTTGTCTGTTGGTGTTATTCATCTGTACCATTGTACCTGTGTGAAAATCTCTTTGCTGGAAAAAACTATTCATGATTTTCATATCTTTTCTCGCAGCAATCTATCAAGGCCTCTCCCTCCCTAACGTTTGACCTCTCTCCATACGGCACCAATACTCTCCACTTCAACTTCTCTCCTCCCCACTCTTGCTATTAAAGTCTCCATCCAGCAGCAAATATCTCATTTCTCGTTCTTCACCTCCAACGCTCTCTCCATCATTTTCCATAAACTCTCTTTTTTCCTCATTTGTGGCTTCGCTGTTGGTGCATACCTGAAACCTAAGTATAATTTTTTCTTTCATTCTTGAAGTGATGAAATAAGCCTCTCATGTATTAACCTACACACCTCAGCAACATGGTGAATTCTTCGGTCCCACTATATACCACATCCGATGCTTCCTGACTCCTCCTCCACACTTTTATTCATCAAACAAATTCCTCCCCCCAAATCTCTGCCTTCTCCTCCCCTCACTTCTTTCCGGCCATACCATTCGTCTATCCCTCTCCTCATATATCCAGATCTCTCCTCCTTCCACTGTATGTTAGCACATGTTAGTGTGCACATCTAATATTTGTTAGAGAAGATTGTCCTTATTCGTTTTCCAAAATCGTTTAAAGGGTCTGTTTTCAAAATCTATGTGTATCCGAGGCTGGTCCAAGAGAATTGCAAGCAGGGTTCTTTCAGGCAGCGGCTTGCTAGGCCTGTCCTGCCCTAGCCATTGCTCCGTTGGCGTTATCCAGGGTATATCGAAGGACGTGGAGTTTGGGCTTTGTACCGCCATATATATATATATTATAATTATATTTATATATATATATATAATATATTATTATATATATATATATTATATATTATATATATATATATATATTATGGCTTATATATATCATACTGTATATATATATATATATAATATATTATATTATATATATATATATATATTTAAATTGGCCAAACTATAGAAGATTCCGCATTGATATTCTCGAAAACTACAGATGGTATCAAGAAAACTGATAACATATATGATGATCGAGCGTATGAATTTTGTATGGAAAATGAAAAAAGAAATTTTATTTTTTTAAATTTTTTTTTTTATATCTCAAAACTACGATAGGTAGAATAACTAAAAAACATATATGGAATCAGCGTATAATATTTTTTAGGGGGCTCGAGCCGACGGTGGCACAGAGGGGATACGTTTTCCTACCCCGTAGGGGGAGGGGCGGAGGACCCCCCGCGACACCAAAACAAGAGCGGGGTTCGGAGACCCTCCGGAGGGGGGAAATAGTCCTACCCCGTCGTCCCCAGGAGGCGAGAGACTCGACTCTTTGCATTCAATGCTTTTGTTTCTTCTTTAGTTAAAAAAATAAAATCTTTTTTCATACATATTTCATACCCAATCTAAATATGTTATTAGTTTCTTGTACTATCGTAGTTTTGGAGATATATAAAAAAATAAAAAAAAAGTAATACAATTTTTTTTTTCATTTTACATACAAATTTCATACGCTGATTCTTATGTTTCACGTTTTTCTGTATCTATCTTAGTTTCGAGATATCATGCGGGTACTTTTTAGTTTCCACCTATAATATATATATTATATATATTATATAATATATATATATAATTATTATTATATACTCTATATATTATATATATATAATATTATATATATATATAATATATATATATATAAATATATAATATATATATATATATATATATATATATATATTATATAGTATAATATAGGCCTTTTCTATATATATATATATGTTTTGATTTTTTTTTTTTGTTTTTTTTATATATTGCTATTATATTGATACCAACAATGAATTTCAGTGGTAACGGACTGATTCAAAAGTTCGAAGTATTTTTAAATAATTTTAAAAATTTAAACATTTTTTGTTATTTGTTTTAAAAAGGAAATATCTCGAAAAGTACGACATTTACAGAAAAACCATTTACATATTTGGAATAGCGTATAAAGCTTATTACATAAATGTATAAAAGAAAAAAAAAAAATAATTTTTTTTTTTCATAAATTAAATATCTCAAAAAATAAGACACTTACAGAAAAACATTAACTATTTGGAATCAAACGTATAAAAGATTATTACAAATATGTAAAGATAAAAAAATAATAATAAATAATAAATAAAAAATGAAAATTAGGGGGCTCGAGCGACGGGGGACAGAGGGGGCGTTCTTCCATACCCCGTAGGTGGAGGGGCGGAGGAACCCCGCGACACCCAAAATACAAAGAAGTGGGGTTGAAGACCTCCCGGAGGGGGGGGAATATCTACTGTCGTTCCGCAGAAGGCCGAGGACCCGACTCCTGATCTTTCGGGTTTACCCTGGGTATTGCCTTTAGTTAAAAAAAAAATTTTTTAAAAGTACGGATCCATAACGGTAACTGGTCCCTAATAATTTTTTAATCATTCCGTTACACTGTGAATTCGATTGTGTTTAAAATCCAAATATAGTAGCAATATACTAAAAAAAAAAAAAAATTCAAAAACTGACCAACGTAAAACAGAAAGGTCCTATATATATATATATTTATTATATATATATATATATATATATATTATATATATATATAATATATTATATATAATATATATATATATATTATATATATAATAATATTCTCTATATAATTATGTATTATATATATTATATATTATTATATATATATATATATATATATATATATTATATTATTATTAATATATATATATATATATATATATTATAAATACTAGTATTATATATATATTATATTATATATATAGGCAAATTTGTAGACTGTACTGGTGACTGCCGAGGTCCTAAACTGCTAACCTACCTAACTAACCTATACCTACCTAACTAACTTCCAAACCTATACTTAACTAAATATAATTTTCAGTTATTATACGTTTGTGGATCAGGAAACTTGGAGGTTATGGTTTTTACGGACTAGCTTAGTGAGGTGATTTGACTATATCCTTACTAGTACAGTTACAGTTTCTAAATTTGCTATATATATATATATATATGTTATTATATATATATTATATATTATATATATATTATATATATATATATATATATATTTTATTATACTATATATATATTTCCTTTAAAATTAAGAGGGGCAATAAAAACTTAGATCGGAATGGTTGTAATGCTATCTAAGAATTTTTCATTTGAGGGATTTTTACGAATTTTCTCAATTTTCTATTAATAATATAAAGGATAATGGTAATAAAGTTTAATCTATAGCACGTAATAGTCTATATTTATATTACACATATTAACATATATATATATATATATATAGTATTATTTATATATATTATATCTATATATAATATAGTATATATAATATATATATATAGCTAGTATATAATATATATAGTTATATATTATATATCTAATATATATGCCTTAATATATAATATAATTACTCGCGAGCAGCGCATTGGAAACGAGCGCCTTAGCGACGTCTGGCCATGCTAATGCGCCACTGTTGTGAATATCATATATCTATGGTATTGTTTTAGTATTTTATTTAACTCACCTAATTGTATAATTGCCACAATTCGTTTCATCTTATTAATTATTTGAATGAATAAATGCTTTATAATATACACTTATATTTTGATACATGCTTACACTACTTTAATAAAATACTCATTTGATAAAACTTTCTGAGGAAAAATTGCATCCCCCTCCTCAAGACAAAAATAAAACTAAATAAGTGAGGCAATGGGATTACTTTATTATTTTAATATTTCATATGAGCCTCTCACCATGGGGCTATTAAGTTATGGTTCATATAATGTACATCGAGGTCAATTGAATAAATTAAGAAAATAAGCTATCGGAGGTAGAGCACATGTAGGAAATTTTTAGTTTCAATCTGAATGAATGATGGTTAGAGATGCTGAGGTGGATCTTGTCTTTATTGTAATTTAGTTGCAATGATATTTCTTGTCATTTTTATCTTGTAGTTGTGGTGAAAATATTGAATGCATCGTTCGTACATGTAGTTTTGATTATTGTGGTATTTAATTACAAGGTAAATAGAATGAGGTCTTTGGAGAGGGGTGTTAAATGGAGCAGCGGATGTGGCCTGCGCAAAGTCAAGGTGGAGATTGGCGGACTCGGCCTGAAGCGGCTACCAGTTTAGCCAAATGGGTGCTTGCTCGCGAGTAAAGTAGTGGTGAGGACGAGTCAACATAATAATTAGTGTTGCATAAATATTATGTTTGAATGTAATATAAGTATCTATATCATAAATAGATTGATGAATACATAATATATCTTAACGGAGTTATTATTAAATAATTTTGTGACTATATTAATTTTAGTATATAATAATCTAGAAAATGGTAATCGAGTATGATGCATAGTGTTAGTTTTAGGTATAAAAGTATAATATATAGTGTAAGTAAGGTTATAGAGGGTTATATATTAGGATTGAGGAGTCAATATAATATACTACCTTGGCTGAGTAAATAGTGTTATGATACATAATAGACATTAGACTAAGGTTCTCTGATGTACGTTGTAAGATTTTATTACCTGTTTTTTGCTTGAAGGCTTGTGATGTTGAGATAGTATTTTCAGAGGGATGAAAATTCAGTAAATAAGATACATTACCCTACCAAATAGTTGAGAATAAAAATCTATGGTTTGTCAGATGATAAAAGCATGTTAATAGAGCCATTCTACGAACTTTAGGGGCTGTATTAGGATGTTTTGTGAAGATTGATATCAATTATGGGAATTCCTGGCAAAAGTTTTTCAAGGGAGAAATGGCGGGTGGTGTGACGTAATTAGGCATTGAATATAGAAAGTATATAAAGTAATGTGATAAATAGGTGTAGTTTATGAGTCAAAGTATATATTGAGAATGGATATATATAGTAATTGATAACGTATCCTGGATTTAAATATAGTAGCTAAATGACGTTATGTATTATATATATATTATAGTGCGTGATGGATGTCGAATACTGGTAGGAGGGTTTAGTCGTGGATCCTTAGAGGTGGAGTAGACCACACTAGTAAAGTCTGGATCATAGTATCAGAATATTTAGGTGTAAGATTACGTTAATGGTTTGTTTTGATAATTTTGGCTTTGTTTAAAGGTTAGGGTGTGTAAGGTGTAGGCACCTCAGTGGATACTCGTAAGATCACGAAGTAAAGGGTATTCTACAACATAGATTGCATATATAAAATAATAGGAAAGTAGATATATGTCTGAGTATAATATATTTTTAGATCAGGTCACTGTGTGATTTGTAAAAAAATTGTATATTTATGCATTGCTGTAGATGTCATATGTTAAGATGTACAAAGTAAATAGTAAATTTATATTTAAATATATTTGGTAAGTGGGTTCAATTTAAGGTATGAAGTTGGTTAATTTCATTAGGCTAATAAGGGTAATTAGAAGACATTTAGTATATATAGTTATCTCAATACGTATTAAATATATATATAAGTAAAATTAGTATAGTATTATAACTATACTTACTGTATATGTTATGGACGGAGCGTTTCTGTTTACGCGCTGTGGGAGTCAGTCTTTGAACTGTTTTTTTGTTTTTTTTTTTACTAATCAACGGTTGCTATAATTTGCAATCAGGAAGTATTAGGTTGGGTAACGGACATATTAAAATATAAGAACGAGTTACGTGTTTAGGATCCGGTATTCTAGTTTTTTAAAAGGTTTGTTCGTTTTTAAACTAAATGGTAATGGCCAAGGTCACGAAGATGGGAGGGTCTGGGGACTCGGGATTACCGTGGGGCACGGTAGGGTAGGAATTATTTGCCCCCTACTGGGGAGGTTTCTGAAACACCGCGCACTTCTTTGGTAATTTGGGTTAGGCGTGGGGTTGTTTCTGCTCCAGACGCCTGACGGGAGGTAAATGGTTAACTTACTTCACTGAAGTTAGGTATCGTAGTATTTTATTTTTATTGTTTTATTATTTTTTATTTCGTTTATTATTTTTCTTTTCTCACAGTTTATTTGAGTTCATATCTTAAAGTGTCTGATTTCTCAAATATTAATTCGATGTTTTAATCTAGTAATATTGTGTTATTTTGTTTTGAGAGTACGTTTTTGGAATTGCTGAAAGCAACATTTTCTGGTTTTTTGGGTGATTTTTATTTTTTTTTTTTAAAAATTATAAATTTAATGCATTTTCATTAGCTTAGACTCCACTTTTTGGGTTATTCTTGGGATTGATGGGTGTAATATTTTAGGCGATGTGGTTCTTATTAAAAATTATATATACATAAATAATGCATAACTCCTATAAAAATATATAAATAATCTTCAACTTATTGAAATTGTATATAATTGCTATTGTACTATACTACTAATATATTAAAAAAAAAAATAAAAAATTCAATGAACCAAGGTATAACCAAGGGCTTTAAAATTATATATTATTAAATATTAATATATATATTATTATTGAAATTAAATAATAGATTAATTTTAATTATTGTATATTATAATTAAATTTAATTTATGATGATATTAATGTTTTATTGATTTATATATATTTATATATTATATATATATAATTTATATAGATAAATATTATATATTATTATATTATTAATATATATTATTATATATTTTATATAGTTATAACACTATAAAATGAAGATTTACTCATACCTGCAATGTATATTATAGATAAACCTAGATATTAGATTCATAAGATAAACGATGATTAAATTATATAGGCATTGTATATGAAACTTTTAAATAATGGTTAGAAATTAATGGAGTTTTGTGCTGTTTTACGTTTTTTATTTTTTATTCTCCCAAACTACGATTAGGTTAAGAAAACTAAATAACATATTATGAATTTTCTGTCCGTGAATGTGAGGTATTTCGATTGATCGGATTTAGACGATTACAGCGTAGCGGAAGAGGAAGCCGGATGTTTTCTTGTGGGCACCGACGGGTTGTGGCATTATACCGCTCTCGGAGTAAAATGCGATGACGATGACGGGGATCTAAAGAATTTTTTGGGTACTCATTAGATTAAGGCGCTGGGATTTCCCTTCTCAAAATTTCCTTTCTCGTTGCTCTCCTCTCTCTTTCTCTCTCTCTCTCTAATATATCTCCCTTACGGGGTATAGGAAATACCAGTGTCTACTAGTTACATTAGATTCAGTATAAAATAATATTTTGTGTATTATCTATTATATATATCGTATATTATTAGTAGTTGATTGATACTATACTAAAACTTCCATAAAATATAACTCTAAACATATTTTATATTTTTCCTCTTATTTATTAATTAGCCGTATTGTAAGTATATACTGTTATTACACTGTTATACTATTTGAGGTTATTTATTATATAGTTTGCTTGAGTTGGTATCTATTTTATGTTGGAGGTTATTTATTCTTTTTTCTAGTAAGCTTTTATACTGGAGGGTAAGGGGCGTTTCAACTAATTCCCGAATTATCTTATTATTAGTCGATTCCTAAATAATTCATTTTTTGATCCTTAAGTCTCAAAATACTAATAAATATAAATATTAAATAATAATAAATAATAATAATAATAAATTAAAATAATATTATTATAATTACAATAATAATATAATAATAATATAAAATTATATTATTAATTATTAATAATATAAAATTATCAATTAAAAAATAATTGTAAAAAATTAATGAAAAAATAACAAATCTAATATTAATATAAATAATAATTAATATAATAATTATTTATATGATGGAAATAATAAATAGAACTCAATTCACGATAATTACACTAGTATGGGTAATCAGTTTAAATTACAGATTGGAGAGACATGAAAACTTGGCTAAATGGGCAGTTGACATGCTTAAGAATGCGCGGAACGAGTCTGAGACGAAGCATGTGTTATTTGGTCTCTAAGATGTGTTCGTCAAGTAGGCTGCTGTGACTAATACAATTGTTATAGATTTGTTTATTAAAGACCAGAGACTCTGAAATTGTTATAAACGGAATTTTCATTGAAGGTTAGCAGATGACAGGACATAAAAGTGATAACTGCTTCTATTTCCATCAACAGTGATTATAATAGATTGTAGTCTGAGCAACTATGAATAAGTTGTAAAGACTATTAAACGAAAAGGAGAGAGCTTATCGTTGATTTGGATGAAACCGGTGCAAGATTCCTTACGTGCAGACTAATGTCTTTTGGTATTTTCCTACATGTATCAGGTAGGCCTATGCTAGAAATTAAGATCTTTTAATTGGGTACTGATGGAATTCCTCATAGGCATTGAGGGGAGGAGGGATCGGAAGGTGCAGTAGCTTATTTTGGGCGGGAGGTGAGCCATTTCAGTGCTAGAGATGCGATGCCTGTTATATGGAATGTTGGAGATGAGAAGGAGAGGAGTTTTACTCGGAGGCTACGGTACAGTTCTCTATGCGATTCTCGTATTGATTTCAAGTGGCTCAGCTAGATACATATCGGGCATAGATGATCGACGGATTAGCTTTTGCTTGGGGTGGTAAGTCGAGTACGTAGCAAAATCAGAGGCCATGCATGGTATGCCACTTTTCCAAGGTAGAAGGGAAATAAAAAGAAAGTGCTGCTATTCCTCGTTTTCTTGGCTTGCTTCGCTACTGTGCACACATATTTCATCATCGTACGCCACTCGTAGTGTAAAATATACGAGACTGTTTTTATTCGGCGGATACCTCTGTGAAATGGACGGAGAGGGATGCATGGTGGGGCAAAGAATGATGAGTAGTGTGCTTTTAATTTTTCAACTGTAAACTGGGGAAATCCTCTTGTTTGCCTTTGCCGCACAAAGCTTGAGTGATGCTATCTGGTGTGACTGCAATATGAGACAGTTTCACACGATAATTGCTCAGCTGATACCTCTACATGTCAGAGAGCTTTGCGAAAAAAGGTGAAGTCAGTGCTGTGCTTCTAAGGGTAGCGGCTGGATAGGCGCGTTGACTGTGTTGTGGTGATGGTAATTGAACTTGTCAAACTTCTCTGTCTTGGGGAATATTATGCTAGATGAGTTCTGATGAAAAATTCACTACTTGATCGCCAGTTACGGATTTCGTTTTTGCAGTTTCGAGCTCTAGCTGGCGATAAAAATCAGTAGTCTTATGTACACAACGGATTTAATGGTCTTATGGTTTCGCCGCACTTCGGTTAAGGATACGGGAGACTGGGTGGTGCGCATGAGACATATACAAAGCATTAAACCGAGTATGGACGCGTAAAAGCTAGGTTCTACAAGCTCATTTCTCTATTTGGGTTTTCCTTCCATTTATGGTGTGCTCATATCTTATGATTTAGTGCTTTTACTTGGGGTCAGTAGCCGGTACAGTGATTACTAATCGTGTTTGTCTGTATTGACATAGGACTGAGCTTTGGTTGCGCGTGACTTTAATGAACGTGTCAATAGTGTGTGGATAGTATTTGCAGGTTACCTTGAACAGGGTTTGAATAAGGGAGGTTGATTATATATGAGAGGGGGGGTCTGGTGTGTGCTTTAGTCTCCGTACCTTTTTAGTGAACAGGACTTAGTGATCTGAGTGTGCATCAAAGTAAGAAGTATGTGAAAGGATAGTGATTGTAAAGATTATCTTAGGCATTCGTTGACTAGAGCTCTGCTGTGGGGAGATTCATGGTGTAAATGAAGCCATTTGAATCACAGCTTACTGAGTTGTATATCAGCCAGATGAAACTCGACACTATCTAGGATTGTCTATTACCTGTAGCACTCTGGATAATGATTCTAACGTGCGCATTATACTTCTAATCGTGCCCGCCTATTCGTCTTATGAGATATCTTTACGCAGTTTTATATTGTCTGCTGATGGGATAAAAATAGCTTTGTAGAATTCGGAGATTCATTTAAAACCCCAAGCTTTTACAATACATCTGATGCTCGTAAAGTAGCCTCCATATTCTAGAGTATTCAGTCATACTTTGTCGGGACGCTATCTGTCGCTGCTCTGTATAGACAGATGTATACATCATCCTTGCTCTAATGATGATATCAAAACACAAAAATAGCATGCTGTGAACGCGAGCATATGATAGGTATAGCATAGGCGGCGTGAAGAACGTGGAGAGTTCTTTTTAGACTAAGAGAGCTTTGTCCTCCTGTTTTACGAGTCTTGGCGTGCGATGGACGTATGAGCGAAGGTACGGTCAATGCTGACCAGAAAATAATGGTTGCTATCGTATTAGCCTCCATATCTAACGGAGGGGGGGGGCTCTGGTTTCACCCGCTTTTGGACAGGGTTCGAGTCAACGGCAAAAGGCTTATAAACTGTTCTGTAACTTTCCAGTTCACTTTGAACTCCTATAATCTTTGCGAGGCGAGTTGGGGCATTTATCTCTCTCCTATAGGTACCGCGGAGCGGCAAGTGCTCGAGGGAATTATCCACTCGCGTAACCACCACTTTTACGACGCCTTCGTAGCACAATAGGTTGCTGTATCTGCGCAGAGTAGTTGTGTTGACATTGGCTGAACTCAGGCTAGTTTGCTGGTCGAGTGCTTCTTCTTCCCAACACCTCTGTTTTGGTGGAATTCTCTCCATCTTCTGTATTTCTACTGATTAATCTCTCATTTAAAGCTGTGTCTGTGCCATCATGCGCAATTTTGCTAGAGGTGAACTGTTTGAGAGTATACACCCCCTGCCTCTGCCTCGTCGGTGGTGTGACAACTGTAAAAAAAAAATAAACACCCTTGAATGGGCAGATATGTGGCAATGAACTGAATCTTCCTATCCCCCATCCAAAACATCATTCAGATTTATCCCAGAATTGTACTCTTTTCAACATTACCTCAGATGGACAATATGTAGAAACTTTATAAGGACGGCACTTTTAAAAGTACGATTACCGTTGGACTTTAAGCACTCTCGCACATCAAATCTACCTTAGCTCTCTACCACAACTCACTCATCAGAAATTTCCTAAATCCTTCTATCCCTCTCATTCCTTGTCCGACATGCACCACAAACAACATTTCCACCAACCATCATTTTACGTTTCTTTTCATCTTTTTGTTTCAAGGTCGACAGCGAGCAAATAAATTTGCCCTTTCTAAATCTACATCACTCTCTCCTCATCTCCTCAACAATTATTCCTCTGACATTTCATATTACGAATACGATTCATACATTTTCGTCGAAGGAATAGAAGGGCGTTACTGCGATCACGACCTTCTCCGAGGGCATGTCATTAGCATTCCTGAAAAAAGATAAGTGGTAGTGGGCACCAACCCAACTACCACCGTCCTTAGTCGCCTTCTTACGCACGCAGGACATACAGTGGGCAATTTTTTTCTCTACACGAGGATATTAAGGGATAGGGATGTCTTAAGATGTTGTCTAGAAGAGGGATGTGGATATAAGTATTGGGCCTATGATATGTCTCGGGACTAAAATTGTGGACATGATAACGCATAACAGAAAGGCGAACCATTAAGCACTGGAATGTCATACATAGACCTATAGAGCAAATGGGTGGTGTATATATATATTATATATAATATATATATATATTATATATATTAGTATATATATATATTATATAATATAAATATTTATATATATATATATATATATATATAATATTATTATTATATAATTTATTATTATGTATTATTATTATATATTATTTATTATTATTAGTTATTATTATGTATTATTATTATTCAATATTTATTATTAATTATTATTATTATTATTGAGTTTATATACTATCAATTCTTAATATTTGTTCAATAAATCGGCAAAATAATCGGGAAATTTGCCGATGACGATGACGATGACGATTTAAAAAAAATATGCGATTTTTGGCGTGACGATGACGATGGACAGATTAAATCGTCTATCACTATATATAAATATATATATTACTATTTATATTATAATTATATATATATATAATATATTATATATATATACATATTATAATTATAGTATATATATATATATATATTATATATATATTACTATAATATATAATATATATTATATATGATTTTGATTTATGTTCCTTTTTGGAAGAGAGAAAAAGCTTGTATAAGTTACTATAATATTATATTATATATATATATTAATATATTATTATATATATATATATATATATATATATATATATATATATAGTACTATATATATATATATATATATATATATATATATATATATATATATATATATATATATATATATTATATATATATATATACAATAGGTTGGGCGTTATCTGGATAGAATTATCGCGATAATTTTATAGCGATAACGGTTCGGGTTATTCTGGTTATCCGAATAAAATCTTTTACGATAATCGTATCGCGAATAAATTTTGTCTCAACTACCGATATATAATGGCGATAATTTATCGCGATCTCGGTTCGGGTTATCGCTATCCATATAAAATCTTATCAATAATGGAATCGCGATACCTTTTGTATATATATATAATATAATATAATATTATATATATATATATATATATTATATACTATATATATATATATAATATATATCTTAAATATATATACTATATATATATATATATTATTATATATATAATTATCTCTATTGTTTATATAATATTATATATATAATATATATATATATATATATTATATATATATACTATATATATTATATATATTATAATATATATCTATATATATATATATTATATATTAATTATAATATATAAATATATTACTATTATATATATATAATATATATATATATATATATATATTATTATATATATATATATATATATATATATATTATACTATATATATAATTATATTATTATATATATATTAATATTATATATTATTTCACTGATGGAGAGGTATTTCACTGATGCATCTGGCGAAAATATAAGAAAGAATATTGGAGAGAAAGTTGAGAGTGATTGTAGAGCCGAGACTTGGAGAAGAGCAGTATGGGTAATGGAAGAGGCAAGAGGAACGACGAACCTCATAATCACACTGGATGGTCTCGGAAAAGATCGTGGTAATATGGGCAGAGATCTTTGTAGCTTTCATCGATCGTGCCAAGAAGGCATTGATTTGGTGCCAAGGAAAAAGCTCTGCAGAGCTATGGAGGAGGAATTATGGGTGGAAGGTGTAGATTAATCGAAAGCAGATAGCAAGTATTTGTATGAGAAATGGCAAGTTGTAAGTTAAACTGAAGTGCAAGAACGATAGATGGGTTTGAGGTAATACAGGAGTAAAGCAGGGGAGTGTTTTATCGCCACTGCTTTTTATATTATATTTAGACGTGGTGAAAAGGAAAAGTGAAAAGAGACTGGGGAATTTGAAAGGGCGAATAGATGACATAATGCGAACGAATCTGGCATATTTTGAGCGAGAGGAGAGGGACGATTCGATGAGGTGATTAGAGTGTGTTTGCCGGAGGAGTTAGGAGGAAACAGCAGGGATGAAGATGAACGTATGAAGAACAGAATTTTTAACAGTAACCTTAGAAATGAGGAGGTGGGTGAGATCAGATGGTGAGATGGGATGAGGTAAGGGCGGTAATTACCTGCCATTACCTCTCGAGAAGGAATGTTTTTAACAGAAGCGAAGGAAGTGGAGAGAGATTACGCGAAGATGGAAAAGTATGGATTAGTTATGAAAGCGGTATACCATGATGAAAGATAGAAACATCGGATAGAGGTTTAATAAAGTGTTTTTAACAGTATATGATCCAAACTGCTGTCGGAGCGGACATGGACAACAACGAGAAAGAGGAGAATAGAAGTAAAGCGGTGGAGATGAGGTATTAAAGAACTATGATTGGAAGAGTTAGGAGAGATAGAATAAGGAATGAAGTAATTAGAGAATAAGGGATGAATTGAAGATGATACTGGAGATGGATGTGGGGAGATTTTGAGCTGGTGGACATCTGGAGAGATTGGAGCAGGAGAGAATGCCGAAAGAAGATGGGAATGGATACCAGAGGGCAGAAGACAAGGGAAGATCGAAGAAGAGATGGGCGGAGTCGGTGGACGGACTCCTGGAAAGATGTCAGTACCAAGAAATGAGAGGCTGAAGAGAAGAGAATGGTGCAGGAGAGGATGTCTGCGAAGATGCTTGCGGCGGCTGAAGGATGAAAGAATCCTTCCTGGGGGAGGAAAGAAAAAAGAAAGATATCATATTATAATTATTATATATATATATATATATTATATCTAATATATATAATATATATATATATATATTATATATATATATTATAATATATATATATATATAAATATATATTCGATTTCTTTATAAGATATAGAAGGTGGGAAGAGTTATTTGCGGCCGTGCAGAACTCGAGAGCAAAGACATAGCAGCGAGGGAGAGGATATTGGAAGAGAAGGAATACTACTCAAGCATCTGTGATGATATTTTACACTGACTAACTCAAGTCAACGTCATCAAAAGATCAATCAAGAGTAAGTGCTCTCATTGTAAATAAGTGGCTGCAGCGAAATCGACAGACAGCCTGTTCAGACCTAGCTTATAACAATGAGAAGGTGCTCATTGATCTCTTTTTAAGGTACAATACTGCAATGCGTCTAGCGCTGCGGTGGAGCTATTGTTCTCCCTTGACAAAGATATCTACAGAGCCAAGAGGAATTCTCTGTCAGATGAAACTTTAATATGCTCATGTTTATGAAGGAGAACATACAAAATGCTGCAGAAGGCAGAAACCTGGTATTATATTCTTTGTTTATATGAAAATTGTAATGTTAACTTATATTTTTTTGATTTCGATTTCAAATCTTTTATTAACCTTTATCTTTGGTTTTTTACATACATTATAGAATCTTTAGATCAAAAGAGCATAATGTCACTCGAATATTTTATTATCAAAATTACACAGAAGCAAAGGAAAAAAAAATTAAATTTATTTAATAAGATCTTCCAAAGTTTTACAAGTTATATATAAGCAAGTAGCAAACATTCCTATGTTTCTGGTACGTGGTCGGCAGAAAATTGAAATTTTATATATAATCTTATAAAACTATGTGAAAAGATGTAATAAATTTTTTTTAACATTTTAAAAACAAAGTCGTGCTTTTTTTTACATTTTATTTATAATAAAAATTTGGATTTATCGCTTTATCGTTATGCGCATTAGGTATTTTTTTTATCACGAGTTATCGAATATCGGTTATCGATGATAAGTTTTTCGTTATCGATTTATCGGTTATCGCGATAACACTTTTCGTTATGGTGCCACCTATTTATATATATATATATATATATATTATTATATATAATATAGATATATATATAATTATATATATATATATATATAATACTATATATTATTATATATTATATATATTATATATATATTATATATATATTATATATATACTATATTATATTATATATATATATATAATATTATATCATATATTATATATATATATATATATATATATATATATATATATTATATATATATATATATACTTATATATATATATATATATCTATAATATATTATATATATATATATGCTAGAAATAGTAGTTCACGTTTGGCTCAGTGGATTAAGGCGACTGTTTGCTCACTGTAAGAAGGAATTCCTCTCAGTATCGGTTCGAGTTTCTAGTTCGGCCGTTGAACGAACAAAAAAATTGTACGTTAGTAGGAGATTTTTCTCAATATTTACATATTGCAGTTTCGGCATAGTGTTTACACCTCAATACACATTCCTACACCATGCACAAAACTGCAAAGAAAGTCTATTTACAAAACAAGTATACGTCTCTCATGCTTCTCCATTGGAAAAGCCGCGTAATAAGAATGCGAACCACGCCTTACGGATGGCAAAAACATTCCGGACCTCGCGCTGGAAGCATGGCTCTGCATCGGCCTAAATATTCCTGCACCTTCACTTGGTCAGAAACCATACAAATCAATTTCCCTGACCAGGATTAAGTGGCTTATGTATTTATAATTTTATTATATATATATAATATAATATATATATATAATAATAATATATAATTATATTTATATTATATCATTAATATATACTAGGAGTCGGACCGGATATCCAGGTCATATTCAATATCTGTATTCCGTATCCGAAATACTGATGATGAAAGAATAACGGAGTCTGTGCCTGGTCTCTTTACTGTTAGCGCTGGTAGTAAATTTACATCCCAATGCACTACAGCAACTTCTCAATTTGGTGTCTCTTGAAATGCTTCTTAATTTCAGCTGAATTTCTCTCGTTTTTCCCTTAAAAATCATGAATAGATACTATTGAATGACAAAGTCATCAACATCAGACCTCAATGCCTCAGTTTTAACAATCAAGAATATGAACTGACTCTATCACT
>JABUQX010067980.1:12500-25000 GCA_015478945.1 Trachelipus rathkii
GCATAGAGGTTCGAGAGGACCTCTGTATCCAAAAGGTATAGTTCGAGCAGTGTTTATAATAAGAGCCCTCTTTGTTGAAGTCATTCTCAGTTTCTTTGTTCCTTTTCTGATTGATACCTCGCCCTTCTTAGTAGCCCTAAAAATCATTGAAGGAGTATTAACTTCTCTATATCGACCGTTTGTATTCACATACGGTTTATCTGAATCATCTAGATTGAAAACCATATTATGAAGAGTGGGAGCTCCTTCCTTTTCTCTCATTTGTTTAATAGCAATTGCTGTTAGGTCCTTATCTTTTATAGCGTTGTAATACTCTTCAGCACCCATAAGCCATTCCCTCACTTCGTTTTCAGCATCTGTATCGACTTTATCTAACACTATTTTCAGCATACCGTCAAAATTGATAATATCACTACTCAATTTACTCAATGTTAATCCCTTAGCTTTCAGAATATGATCGATGCTACCATCAGGTTTTATAAGCCTAACAGCGTAAGATTTAGGTCCAGTGCAAACAAAGCTGTCAGCTGTAATACCAGCACCGATTTCATCTGTCAAATCACCAAGAAACCTTCCTGTTTCGGGTACGAGCTCATCTTTTTTAGCTACAAAGATGCAAGAATCTGTGTCGCAATATAATACCCTTTGACCAAGTTTTTCCATGAGTCTGTATAGTTTGACTCTTGCGTGGGCTGTAGTGAACGCAGCGATAGCTAGATTTGTAGACTTTGCAGTGTTATACGCGTAAGCAGTGTATCGGACAGAAACTATATGTTTTTGTCCAGCAACCACTACATTTTCAATTTCCAAATCGGCTTGCTTTGCCAATGCCCAGACCTCTGCGTCACTGTGACAAATGATGTCTTCTGTAGCAGGTGCGCGTTCCGCCATTTTTCCCCAAAGAGAATTAAGACATAACTTTGCAATGAAACGGAGACCTGGATTGCTCTTGATATTAGCCTTATCTAGTTTAACGCCTTCAATTCTTTCAAAAGCCTCGATGAAAATGTCAAGTTCAGGATCTGTGAGACCGGTGATACCTTCAGGGTACCCTGAAGCCTCAGTTTTCCATTTCAGGAAGGCTTTCACGTAGTCTGTGAACAAACCGATCATAGGTGTGAATTTCCAAATTTCAAAGATCTTGGTAATCTTGTAGCCTTTTTCAACAGCCAATTTTAGTTCGGGTGTTGTGTAAACACCCTTAATCTCGCGTTGACTATCAGTGTGAGTGCACAATCCTTCGTATCCTTCTTTAGCGCACGTTCGACATAGGGTAAATATTAGTCTTTCTTTATACCTCCCTGGTAAAACAGGAATGTATAAGTTTTGAGGAGGTAAAACGCTAACGTAAGCTACCCCGAAATATTTCTCGTGCATGTTCGCTATGTATTCAGGAATGCTAGGGATGTCACTGCCAACAAGTTTCTTCGGGATGCCTGTAGGGAACTCTTGAGATTTTTGTACCCAAGGGTACAACGATGTGAAATCTAAGTAACAAATTTTATTAGCACCGTCTGTGGGAGGGAAGTAATATACAAAGGGTTCTGTACGACCGCCGTACAATGCGTCACCAATAATAAGTCTATTATTGGCGACATCGTTGCCTATTCTATTAACATACGGTCTCAAAAGTTCCGTATCCTCCTCCTCTTCGGCAGGGTCAGCGTTGAGTATACTCACCAAGCACTCATCTTTCATTTTTTTCCATTCGCATTCCCACACCCTCACAACTTCAAAGCCTGCTCTTTTGTATGCTTCTTCCTGCAGCATGGTTATTCTATACCTGTCGAGACTGGAGACACCTCTATGTTCAAGCTTGCCATCCTCACAACTCTGATGTCCATGCCAAATACATCCATGGAACAAGTACGCTATGCGTTTCTTTTCCACGGGTCTAGCACCGGGTGCAGACGCAGCCTTATCCATTGCCTTCCATCTCTGTTCATTCCTGGGTTTCAGCTGGTTGTCTACTTGAAGCTGTCTGAGGGCTACAAAGGCATCTCCGTCAATAGGTGTATAATCAACAACAGGGACCTCAGTGTAACCGTCAGGATGTACGTGTTTATTCTTAAGTTTAAACACTCGTTCGCCGCCATTCCGGGCATGGGTTATCCTTTGGCCTGTATACTTCTCCATGAATGCTATCCAACGAATACCTTCATACGAATAATTTTTCTCTCCGTGTCGACTAATATGAGCAACAGTATCATCTTTCATATAATGAGTTTTAAAGACTCTAAAACATAATGAAGCAATTGTACAACATTCCGTTAAACAATCAATTTGGAACATATCAATGAACATCTTTCGGAATTTTTCAAAACTTTGTCGTAAAATGTCAACATCCTGCACACAATATTTAGTGCATTCAGCTTTTATGTCATACTCTCTGTTCTCGAACGAGCTATACCACTCGGTAAATTCTCGTTTCTCTGACTCTTCCATGCGGTCAGTTTCAAATAATTCTCTAGCAGGTATCTGACCAACATAATTTACATTATCCAGAGTAAGAAATCTATAGGGGAAGAACCCTTTAGCTACATCACCTTTAAGCCCCATACATTTTGGTAGCTTCTTCAACGCACAGGGCATGTATAAGAGAGTATCTTTAAATGTTATATTATGCTGAGCTGTCATAGTGATGATCTTTGTTCCACGTTTTACAGGGTTACTAGAAATAACACTAGCACCGGGTCTTGCTAATAATTTACTGAACACGAATTGAGTGTCAAATTTCCCTCCATTATGAGCTGCTACTATTATTTCGTCTTTCTGATGTTTTTTGGAAAAACTGAATAAATAATTTATGAATTTATCGACTGGACACTTGTCTGTATCATTTTCAGCATTCAAATCCAAATGGAAGATTTCCTTTCGTTTAGTTCCACATTTCTCGCACTGTTCATTTCTTAATTCTTTATCGCTGCATTTATAACAGACCAACATGCTCACAAGTAAGTATGGTACCATGTCAACAACTGATCGGCCATCACCTTTATCAGTCTCGTTATGGTTATACGTTTCCACATCGTAATAAAATGTGTAAACATTTTTATTTTCCTGCCAGTCCTTTTCTTTCTTTTTCAATGTTTTCATGAAACATTTATGAGCCCCTTTATCAGGGTTATACCTCTCTTCGCAAACGAGACAACGTATATTCACACAGTCATGTTTAAACAGGCCTTTATTATCAGCAATTTTCGTTGTATCACACAGCTCACAAATTTTTATTTTCTTACATACCCATTTATCGTTTTTTCTATGGTTCTTAAGACATTCTTCATTATAAAAGTGACGATTACATTCAGGGCAATACTTTAAAGGAATATTATTATCTTCAGGGGTGGATAAAATTAACTTGATCAGGGAATAGAGGTCCACTCCCTTCAGGGTTATGTAATACCTGGACTTCAACGATGAAATCGCTGAACCTAGCTTTATCTCCAGACTGAAACGCCCTCTCCAGTCGGGTACACAGGGTTGATACCAAATCATCATTATCTTTTACATCTTTATGAGCAAGGTTGACGTGGAATTCGTTGCGAGCACCATCATTGAAAGTAAACCAAAATCTTGCTTTGTATTCTCCATCGTTCACCTCATTTTTTAGATGTTCAACAATAGCACGAATGACCCTTCTGAAAGCATCCTCAATATCAAGACCTCGGTTGAATACATTTTCTTCATTGACCCTGATTCTGTATCGATGAGTGTCAATGACTCCGGAATTTCTAGAGACTGCAGTCGTTGTAATTTCTAATAATTCAGCTGTAAAATCTTCCTCGTCATCATCATCATCATCATCATCATCATCTCGTTTTCTTTTGTTATTCTTCTGTAAAATAGAATCAATCATAAATATACGAGTAATAACATAAGACCTATCTTAACTTAACTGATTCTATCATTTTCTTATTGTTTTAAATAATCACAGATACAAGATTATCTATAGCATTTACTTTAATTAGTAATTCAAACAGTATGTATTTAAAAGAATTTTGCAAATTACACTTACCCCATCATCTGAGCCATCATAAGGATCAACATCCATAGGTGCATCTCTGTGATCGTTCACTCCGCTGGTTCCTGCACCGGCATCGTTGACCCATGTAACTCTTTTCTTAGCATCACGATTTTGAAGACCACGTTTAGCCTGTACAATTTTACGATCTTCACGGGGTGGTTCAGCTTCTCTGGGTTCACCATTATTATCTGATGAAGGATCGTTGTTGTTGTTGTTGTTGTTGTTGTTGTTGTTGTTGTTGTTGTTGTTGTTGTTGTTGTTGAACCCTCCACCCCCTCCTCCGCCTCTGTTAAACCCACTAGCTCCGGAGATATAGCAGAATGGGCGAAACTGTAATAATAAATTACAAATAAAATATATAAGTTCCATGTTTTCAAAATAAATAAAACACTTACAATAGAAATAAATTTTTAAGAAAAACAAATTATTAAAAATTTTTTCAAAATAAATTTTTAAGAAAAACAAATTATTAAAAAAATTTTCAAAATAAATAAATTTTTTTAAGAAAAATAAATTTTTAAAAAAAACAAATTTTTAAGAAAAACTAATTATTAAGAAAAACAAATTTTTAAGAAAAACAAATTTTTAAGAAAAACAAATTTTTAAGAAAAACAAATTTTTAAGAAAAACAAATTTTTAAGAAAAACAAATTTTTAAGAAAAACTAATTATTAAAAAATTTTCAGAATATATAAAAATAAATATTAGAATAAATAAAAATAAATATTTTTTTTAAAATAAAAATAAATATTTTTTAAAATAAAAATAAAAATAATAACAAGACTTACTGCAAACAATTTCATGAGGTTGTGCATTTTTCCGGCATTGAAGATATTTAACTGCGACATTCTGAAGATTCTCAGCAGGTATCACGAAAACAAGAACTGCAATAAAAATATTATTATTATTATTATTATTATTATTATTATTATTATTATTATTATTATTATTATTATTATTATTATTATTATTATTATTATTATTATTATTATTATCTGTATTGTCTCATACATTGGAAAACACACCACAATTAACTATCGTCAAAGATATGCTAACCTCACGACTGACTGAATATAACTAACAGCTAACAACGCCCAAGCTAAAGTTATATATACCCTTTCCTCCTAAACATTACGAAATACCTATAACTCCGCCTTTTTTCAGAAATTTTCAAACCTAAACATGAAACATTATCCCTTCAGCTTTTAATTTTGCTTTATATATATATAAAGTTCAAATAAATAGTATTATTAGCAGTTTTGAATAAGCATTGGTATGATGAACACCTTAGAAAAATTCGTGTTTAGATCCCCCTGTACATCTCTCGTATGTGGTCCAACGGGATCGGGTAAGACATACGCTTTGCTAAAGTTCCTAAAACACCCTGTTCTATTCGAACAACTCCCCGTGAAAATAATCTGGTGTTACAGCATCTATCAATCTATTTTTAACGAATATAAAGATGTGATTCAATTTCATGAAGGTATATACGATGTAAAGTCTTTGGAAAATATACAGGGTCATAAAATTATTATCCTTGACGATTTGATGCATAAACTGAACGAGGATATAGCTGAAACTTTCACAGTCTACTCTCATCATTTAAATGTCACAGTGTTTTTTATAACCCAAAATATCTTTCATCAGAATAAGTATATGAGAGATGTATCTTTAAATACACAATACCTAATTTTGTTCGGACAAAGAAGAGACGTGAGTCAGATCAATGTATTAGCAACTCAAATGTTTCC
This sequence comes from Trachelipus rathkii, assembly GCA_015478945.1. Classification (NCBI taxonomy): domain Eukaryota; kingdom Metazoa; phylum Arthropoda; class Malacostraca; order Isopoda; family Trachelipodidae; genus Trachelipus; species Trachelipus rathkii. The sequence goes on from JABUQX010067980.1 coordinate 18,275, forward strand.
TATGCAAAGAAAAGAGTTTCTAAAGGTATATAAAGAAGTTACTTCCATCCCACACGGTTATTTACTGTGTGATCTTCATCCTAAGAACACGTACAGGGTACTGCTACGCACAAACATCTTACCTAACGAAACTGAAATTGTCTACATCCCTGAATAACAATGAGCAAGCTGATTGAAAAATATTTACCAGTTATAAAAAACTACAAGAAACTAAGTAAAGCTGAAAAACGTAAACATCTAAAATGTACATCATTTACCCGACTCGTATGTGAAATATGTCTTAACCTTATAAAAGGAAATGTTCCAATAAAAGAGCCTCAGAAACAAAAGTTACGTCGACATAGCAACATCCTTAGAAAGCTTACGCGTAAAATTAAAAAGAAGAATTTTTTTAAGAAAAAGAAACTGATACAGACAGGAGGAGCCTTCCTCCCTCTATTATTTTCCATTGTAACACCCTTTTTAACTAAATTACTAACTGGTCAAAACTAATAATAATAATAATAATAATAATAATAATAATAATAATAATAATAATAATAATAATAATAATAATAATAATAATAATAATAATAATAATAATAATAATAATAATAATGAAGAAAGTAGTGGTTATGCCTTTTTCAGATTACGAAAAAATAAATAATAACAGTATTACTATGCAGCAGCAACAACAGCAGCAACAACAACAACAACAGCAACAGCAACAGGTTCAACCTACTACGTTATATGAACCTAAATTGGAACAAATGTCTAGTATCGAAAACGAGCTTGGCCAAATTTTAAATTCACATATGAACATTCACGATAAAAGAATAAAGTATCAGGAGATATTACAAAAGTTAATAGATTTGAAGGAAAAATATACCAACTATAATGCCTCAAGATCTGTAAATGAAACTGAAGAAGAAGTTGAAACTATTAAAGATTTTAAATCTATTTTAGAAAGCAGTCTTCCAACCAGTGTAAAAAATAAAGGAATAGCTTTATATAACACTTTGAAAGGTCAAATTAATTGGGATTCCGATGGTCAGATTGTAATAAATGGAGATCCCATTATAGGTTCAAATATCGTAGACTTAGTTTCTGATCTTGTACGTAATTGGCGAAGGAAACCTATCACAGGATGGCCTATAATAAAGCAAAAATTAAGAACAATTAATTTTCCTAAGAGTTTGATATTAAATTTGGAACGTTTAGCAGATGTGGAAAACGTGTACTCTACGCCTAGAGCTATGGCTTCGAGCTCTTCAGCTGTAATGACGTCATACCCCTCTCCTTTAGGCCTAATGAAAAAACGACCACGAAAGAATCCTTATCCTGCAGCGAAAAAATTAAGAAAAAAGGCAGGCTTGGGTAGAGAATGGTTAAAAATGTAACCTGAGATGCTATAAAACAGGTGTTCATTAACTATTAGGCTTATTAGTTAGGGTAACTGTTAGGTTTAAAATTACGAATAGCATTCCTGAAAGCGTTTGTATAAACATGAAAGTAACCCTAAAGTGCAGCTGTTCATTAATGGTTAGGCTTATCCATTAGGGTAACTGTTAGGCCTAAATTACGAATAGCATTCATGAAAGCCTTTGTATAAACATGAAAGTAACCCTAAAGTGCAGGTGTTCATTTATTGGTTAGGCTTACCCATTAGGCTTACTGTTAGGCTTATCATAAGGGTTAAATTAGAAAACATTTCTCTGATTGGCTGGTTGAAGATCTCCCCTTTGTTAGGGTTACAGAGTTCTCATCGCTGAGGCTGAAAGCATTCTTCAGTTGTACGCTCGAGTTTGCACTGTCAACATGGTTTCTCTAGTAAGCACCAAGTTCGTAAACGATATTGTGTCGTGGAAAATATCTCACCCCAAAGATATAGTGAACTTATTTTTTCGCCGTAAATCTACAGGGGAACGTTACTATACATGTTCCTCTCCACCTCATACAAATAATCGGCCTCTATTCCTATCGTGCGAAGATTTATCCCGCGTATTTGACGAAGTAAATACCTGGGTGAACGAAAAGTATATTTCATCTAGCGTAACAAATTCATGGGGAGTTGCCATTACCGGTGGTGAAGAAACCGACACGAAAAGACTGACTCTTGTATTCTCTTTGCACAACAATATTGAAGCTATTGAGTTACGCAGTTGGTGGCGAAACAACCCTGAGGGTATATTCAGACCCTCAAGCTACGGGTTCATGATCGTAGGAAGAGAAAATATTACATCATTTATCAAGATGCGTGAAGAAATATCAAAACGTGAAGCCGAAGTCTCCAAATTAGATGATCTTATCAATACAGCCCACAACTTGTTATACACTGTGTACAACGAAAACTATACGTTTGACGCTCAATTAGCCGATGTTATGGATGTTATAGATATTGAAAAATTTACTTTTCATTGGGAAAAAGAAATGAAGACACCTGCATACAAAGATCAAGACTTGAAAATATCAGCAAGAGATATTTATACCTATGTCACAACAGATGGAATCAACAGTCTCCGTCAGTATATTATAAATACACAGTATCTGCTAAGTCCTATGGCCCAAGCTCAAGCTTATTAAATATTTTGTGAATATTCCTTTTAAAATTAATTTTATGTGTTTGTATTATATTGTAAATATGTATTATATTTTAAAATATGCACATGTTGTAAGCATATTTGAACTACTTTTTATGAAACTAATTTGTGTAAGATGTTGTACATATAATTTTAAAGATTAAATTGCTTTTTTAAAAATATTTGTTTCCTTTTCCTTATCTTATATTTATTTATTTATATATATATATATATATATATATATATATATATATATATATATATATATATATATATATATATATATATATATATATATATATATATATATATATATATATATATATATATATATATATATATATATATATATATATTTTTTTTTTTTTATTTGTCATTGATGACGATGGAGGTAAAGGATACAGTCGATAAATATTACTATGACATGAAACAGCCTTACAGTTATGGAGGCTTTTCAAGGTTCGCTTCAAAGTTTCCTCACATTAATAAAAAAGAATTGAAAAATTATTTACAAGGGGAGGATGCTTTTACTCTACATAAACCTATACGGAAAAAATTTCCAACACGAAAAACCATAGCCCCTCACTTAGATAATGTATGGCAACTTGATTTAACTGAAATGATAAAATATAAAGTTTACAATGAAGGGTATCAATACATTCTTTTTGTGATAGATGTATATTCCAGATACTTATGGTTAAAGGCTTTAAAAGATAAAAAGTCAAAGACTGTAGCTGAAGCTGTGAGAGAAATTATAAATGAGGATAATAGATATCCTCAACTGATGTGGACAGATAAAGGTACAGAATTTTTAGGCAAAGAGTTTCAAGAAATAGTTACAGAGTATGATATTGGGTACTACAACACATTTTCAGTTAATAAAGCTGCAATAGTGGAAAGAGTACAAAGAACTATAAAAGAAAGAATGCATAGGTATTTCACGAAAATGAATACATTTAAATATATAGATATACTGCAAGACTTGGCTTATTCCTATAATAGGTCTTATCATAGAACAATTAGGAATACCCCTCTAGAGATGGTGAAAACAAAACCTTCTGTACAGAGTTGCCTCGTTCGCAAAATTAAAGATAACACAGGCATTAAAGTAGGAGATTATGTGAGAGTATCTAGGTCAGATGAAAATTTCAGAAAAGGGTACGAAGCAGGATGGTCAAGAGAAGTTTTTAAAGTAGATACAATCAGAGAATTCCCGAGAGACGGGTTAAAATTATACTATCTTGAAGATTTAGATGGTGAACAAATAAAAGGAGGGTTCTATAAGCAGGAAATACAGAAAATAAGGTTTGATCCTAAGAGTCACGAGTATAAAATAGAAAAAATATTAGGATCTAAAGGAAAAGGTAAAAATAAACAGTATCTTGTCAAATGGATAGGTTACCCAGCGAAGTTTAATAGTTATATAAATGCTAGTGAAATTAAGAAACATTGATCAGTTTACTTTGTGAACATGGAGAGTGAAGATCATTTCTATTTAACGCTGCCTTCATCGGCTTCTATGGATCTGTATCCTGAAAATAAAATATCAGACTATACAACCCAATTATTGAACACTATAACTTTTGATCGAGAAATGTATGAAGCAGGATTAAGTGAAATAATTCTCGACGCCGATATAGAGAATATGCCTGTTTCATATTTGGCGTTTACGATACTTAGAAATGTTGATAATGTTAAAAATGTATTAAAAAGTAAACCTAATATTGCAACCATCAAACGAGGCACCAATGAATATTTCGTTGAAAATTATTTATTAGAGCACGGTATAAATCGGTTACTGATGTGTTCATAGACTTAAACAAAAAATTTGAAGAAAGTCAAATATGTAAAGATTTAGTGTTTCTTGTTAATAAACCCATTAACGAAGATAACGTGTTAATCACATTAAATCTCATGAGCATGTGAACCTGAAAGATATAAGTTTATTTATTTTCCGCGCCTCAGGTTGGTTTCGTAATTGTAATTACTCACATGTATACAAAATATCGGGAAATAATTTCAAACCATCTCTAAAGGATCTAATGCGTTATATACCAACGATGGAAGAGTATGTCTCAAAAAATGACACCAAGAGTTCATTACATTTTGTATGCTTGCCTACTAAGATGTTTCAAGATCCAGGTATGGCCTATGTTTATACAGATATTGTAGACCATCAGTATGTAGGGAATACTAAAGCCTCTTTGTTAAGAGTAGTTCATTTTCCAAAAGGTCGTAAAGTTATAAGCTTTCCTAATGTCCACTACCTACCTATGAGTAAGACCCAACTGAGTTCGAAGTTCGCGTTTATATAAGAGACGTCGAAGGCAAACCATACCCATTCACAATTGGGACAGCAGTGTGTAAAGTACACATAAGAAAGAAGCTCCGGTAAATAATAATAATGGAAAGAGAAAGAGTCTTCAGGGGTTCAAGAATGCAGAGGGGTATGGTTTAGGTGGATTTTTTGCTTCGTTATTCAGACTATTCCCCTGTTTAAATCAGGAGGTAAATACATTGCTAAAAAAGCAGCCAGAACGGGAATAAACACAATCCAGGATATTATGGGAGGTGTCGACCCTCGTAGTGCTGTAAAACGCCGCATAGCTGATGTTTCAGATGAAATGTTAGACGATGTCAAACGAAAAATACGGCGCAAGATGACTGGTCAAGGTGTAGGTCAGCGTGTAAAAAGACGCGACAACAAAAAAAGGAAAAGTAAAAAGAAAAAAACCCGTAGCAAGAAACGTATGAATAAAAAGAAACGTGGAAAAATATGCAAACGTAAAATAAAGGATATTTTTTCTGAATTATAATATGTGGCAACTTGTTCTTAATATATAGGTATGCACCTAAAGAATATTTTCATTAAAGGTTTAGCCTTAGAGTCGATAAGATGCATTTCTTACACCCCTCTAGTCCAGACTGCTGCAAGAGTGAATTGGATCTCTTCTCCGTAAATCCTACCCAGACATCGATCTTAGAAAGTAATTTTATCAGCATTAACCCCCTTCACGCTGTCACAAATACAGATGTACCTCTCGAATTCAATATCCCTGGAACTTCAGATCAATATCTTGACCCCTCGAATGTTTTTTTATATCTGAAGGTTAAATTGGTTAATGAAGATGGAACGGATCTCACAGGAACAGAACATGTAGTATATCCTGTTTCCAACTTTTTATTCTCATGCTTTAAGAACATTGAAGTGTTTTTAAATGAGACTTCTCTAGGAGCATCAGCAGCCAGTTACCCATACCGAAGCTATATAGAAACTGTACTAAATTATTCGGATGATGCTAAACAGTCCCATTTACAATCAAGCGGCTACTACAATTTAAAAGATGAATCTAAAATAGTAGATGGATTTAGTAAAAATGTCAACAAGACTTATGAATATTATGGACGTGTAAACGGTGACATATTCTCCCAAGAAAAACTTATTCTACCATCTGTGGACACTCGTATCAGGTTAACTAGATCTACTCCACAATTTGTGCTTAATGTTCAATCCAAAGCTGCTGCAACGACTGCTTCACCTACTCCTATTTTTCAAATATTGGATACTTATCTTTATGTACGTAAAGTGAAATTATCTCCCAGTAAACATATGGAAATTGAGAAGACTCTTTTAAACAGTACGGCTAAATATCCTATAAGACGTGTAGAAACTAAAATTTTTAACTTTACTCAGGGTTTATCGAGTATAGATCTTGCCAACGTTGTTATAGGTAATCTCCCTCAAAAGGTCATTGTAGGAATTGTAGACCATTCAGCCTTTATAGGGCAGTACTCTAAAAATCCATTCAAGTTTAAACCTTATGGTCTTAGAGAGATCAATCTTCAAGTTAACGGGCAAGGCCATGGGAGAGCCTATAAAGTAGAATATCCCCTCGATGGTTCTCCATTGTGTGCCCGACCTTTCCTCGAGTTGTTCTCCAACACGGGTGGGTGCTCTGAAGTTGGAACAGGTATCAATCTCGAATCATACGCTTCACATACCAACCTGTATGCTTACGATCTTAGTCAGGATAATTGCGGTACAGCAGCCGGACACCTAAATATAGTTCGACAAGGAACATTGGATATCAAATTGAATTTCACAGCATCTCTCACACTACCTATTTCAGTCATAGTCTATATGGAATATCAAGAGTTAGTAGAAATT
>JABUQX010067981.1:0-17500 GCA_015478945.1 Trachelipus rathkii
AAGGCGAGAGATCCAAGAGAGAGACTATCACTTTTACAATAGGTATAGCACGAGAGTAGACGTACTCAGAGACGCGTGGTCTAAAGCGTTAACGCGCACCACAGCATCAGATGCTAGAGCATATATCGGTTCAGGTACAGGCACGCATCACGCACTGGATCCGTCGACAATCGGTGGATATGCAACTTGATCATACCTCGCAGCGTGCGATACGTACTACGAGGGACGCACGGTATTAGGACCATATAGAGTAACTCACTAAAATTAGTCAAACGTCAAAGCTTATACAGATACCAAAGGTCCTAGAGAAAGCGCTATAAGAACCGCCTCACTAGACACCACCGACAATCATTAACTGATAACCAAGAAACATCATAACCGAAGACAACAAAAAAGCATATTACTCTACGACTTTAACGTGTCGGACCAAATACAAACTCCTATACATACAAGCAAATCATTCCATCTCAGTCTCCGCCCTTAAAAAGCAGAGAAGATTGTAAGACAGCACTTACGTGAAAAACATGGGCAGGGCGCTGAAGTAAGATGAAAGAACTGGGACACATAATAAAACACCGTGCCATCCCTCCAGAGAACACGCTTCAAACCCCAAGATGAACCGTACTTCAAGAAATTCCTGGTCTCGTTAACTATAAATGATCCTATGCCACCAACTGAATAAAAGCTATCATCAAACACGCAAATTAAAAAAAACAAGAAAAAAACCAACTAGGCAATTCTTTCATACCGACCCATATATCTCCTCTCCTCTTTATGCAAAAAATGGAGATTATTATTCCTCACCAAATCCAAACTATCTTCTACTCCCCTAATCATCAACACGGTTTTAAAAAATCTCACTTCACCTCAACAGCCCTGACTAAAATCACACAAAACATCGTAAACGGTCTAAATAAAACACCTACCACCGATTAATATTCCTAGCTATGTACATTAGTAAAGCTTGAACAGCAAATGCTAGACCATTTCTCAATCCAAAGAATTCATAACATTCTCCTTTCCATAATAATTACAAGAAATGGCTATCTAATTTTATATTCAGCAAGCATCAAAACTAAAAAACGACGTTAAAGTAAGAAATAGATGTCGCCTCAGGGAGCCATATCGTATATCATTGCCTGTTACAGCCTCTTTACAGGCTGATACGCGATACCCCACAAACTTCCAACATCGAAAAATAATATCCACGGACAGATGACAATGAACATATACCATCAATAATCAGAACCCTCAGTACTCACTGGCCCACAAGCCTCACTCAGTTACCGTAAAATCGTTCATAGAAACTTGTTATCATCAACAAGAATGTCGGCTTCGTGCTGAGAAAGTCATAGCTATTAACCCGTAATCACGCAGACAAGACATGGACCGCCAATACCATATCCTCCCTCCACAAGTAACGCTTAACACACTCCATTATTCCCGCTAAACAAAACACGCCAAAACTAATTCGGAATAACGTTCGACACCCCACTACACCTTTAGCAGACCGGCACATCCAAACATCATAAGTGACGGCAAGTAAAAGAAAGACTAAATGTACCTCCACGTTTTACACCAACACAACTTCAACATTGAAACAATCACACTATCAACAACATTCAAACAATTCTCAAGAAACTAGGCATACAATGGCAATCTATGGAATTCAAACAGATCCTGGCAATCCTCTAACCATTGGCCAACTTAATAGAAACAATTACAAAGAATACAAAATACAGCCCTAAGTACAATTGCGGACTGCCTAAAAACCACCCCTCAGTCTTACTGCCATAGAAATAAACAAAAGTTCTACCTTATCCTGGACCATCTGCGATATGATAAGGAACTCAATTCCCAGAGCGACCAACGACTCTCGACCACGAGCTCTCACCACATGCCAGAAATACCGCTCAAGAACAAACAATGATACGATCGTTTACAATCTACTCCATCTTCCGCAGCCCTCTTCTACGGCAAACTTTTCAGAAGTCCCCCTCCCCCCAAATAACATTCCTCCTAAACATATTTCATGGTCATATTTTACGCAGTTATATGAACTCAAAGCCGACTCCTCAAATTACCTCATAAACTCCCGCCTCCCGAAATATCCTCTACAAAAAGCACACTCCCAAGAAAGATGGCACAGATATCTCCTTCTAGATTAAAATCCGGGCATGCACACGGACAGCTGTCAGGAATATAAAGCATGGTATTCGACCCCAAGACACTACCATGCCCCAATCTGTCAAAGGTGCTTCGAGTAGAAACTGAAACTGTTTGCACACGCCTCCTATTAAGGTTACCACACTTATCTCCCTACGAAACACATTATCAAATTCTTGCCCTGAGAAGACGCTGTGGCTGTCCGCCCGGTGGAGTTTGCTGGGTTTCTATGGAAATGACATGGACCCCCCAAATCAGAGGCCAGCCCCAAAGGGGCCATTATATATAGTATAGTATTGATATATTATATTATATGATATAATTATATAATACTATATATTAATAGATATATTATATATTATATATATATATAATATATATATATTATATATATATATATATATTAGTATATAATATATATATATTATATAATATATATATATATATATAATGAACACATTACCTACAATAATAGCGAGCCTCCAGTGAACCCCAAAATGAGTCCTTAAGATTCCAGATTCCTCATTATTAAAGACAATAGCCATCTCTTCGTAGTTTCTGTGCGAACACCAAATCAAAGCTGCAATGACTTTGAAACAACCTAAAATTGACAAAGTAATCGCTCCATATCGAATAAAAAACTTGAATAATATTGCTGACAAAATCCAAGTGACAAAAGCACACCTATAAAAGGGATTATAAATAAACATTATCTTATAGATTATTACATGGGAATAATTGTAATTTTTGAATTTCGATTTCTGTATATACAGAGTGTATCGTTAATATTACGAAAAATCAGTATGATATTCCTTGCATAAATATAGGATAATATGTGTCAATAAACATCCGAAAACGCCTCGTTTATAAGATACAAGGTGATGAAACCTATTTTAACATTATAAGTTATAATAAACAGTAAACTAAATTTGTAATGTTATTACCTCTTTCATTCAATTTACTTAATTTGGTATAATAAATACTCGTATTTTAACCATTATCAAGGCCACCAGAAATAGTAATGAAAAGCAATGGTAATAAGTGGTTATAAACAAATGCCGAAAAATGGAGCACCCCAGCGTGGTGGCAACAGACAGGCCTCCTATTCTCTGCGACGCATTGATTGGCGTACACGTTCAAATATACCGTGTAAAAGCCGAATTGTGTCCCGCATGCGATTATGCGAGGCCTTACTCCTCTTTCGGGACTTTCAACTGTTGCTGTATAAACCAAATGTTTCAGGTGACCCCCCACAAGAAGAAATCCAATGCATTTAGGTTAGGAGACCGTGGAGGCCAAGGTGCTGTGTACCTCCGACCTCATCCAAAGGCGTGGATATACAGTGCTCCAAATAGTTACGAGAAACTAAACTGAAATGAGCTGAGCGCCGTCGTGCATGATAAATACATTTTCGATCTTAATTGTACTGGCTTCCAGTAGAGTAGGTAAGTCATGTTAAGAAATTATGATAAACATCTCCAGTAACTTCGCTGGTAAAAAGAATCAAACAGTCGCCAACAATTCCGACCCATACCATTCAATGACTGGAGTTGATGGCGGTTTTCAACTATTGCATGTGTGGGTTGAGATCAAGCCATATGAAATCACCACGGTCTGTCAACCACTTTGGAAAAAAATTTGTCGATTTGGATAAATCACGTATCATCAAGATTTGAGATGGTCAGCAATTTTCTGTTGTCTGTTGCATCCATCGACATAAAGATACTCTTGCAGGAAAATCTGCTGGAACCAAAGCCTACACTCGCTGATGTGATAAGGGTACAGTAGAAGCTTTTATCTTTCTTTCAATACCCTGGAAAAACCGTCGAATGACTCCCATGTAGTGTTGCTTTGGAATCTTTCTGGTACTTGTTGTAGATCAACCTCGTTCTTGAGAACCTGCTTGTTCTTCGACATCTGAGTTAATACCGTGTGAGTAAACGCTCTCGTTCACTGGTTTCTTAAAAACCTCCTTGTTTCTAAGACGTTGATGGAGATGTGCGAGTGCAAAACATAGTATGATGCGGGATGACACGATTAGGGAACATTTTTTCGAGGCGCATGGCTGCTAATGAATTACTGTTCGTACGAACGCAAACAAAATGCATATCGCACATTTCATTTTGTGTAATTCATTTTAAAAATACGAGCAACACTTGAACACAGAATTTGTTGACGTGACACGGACTAGTATATGTCAATGAAGCGAGATACGGAACTAGTAAATAACAACAGGTATTTAAACTTTCCTACGGTATATTTGCGGTTATTATTCAAGTTGAAGTTTACGATGTGGCACGGACGGGCAATGGAATATATCAGATATGTCCCATAAGTTTCATCACCTTCCTTCTATCTTGAAAACGAGCTGTTTGCGGTGAAATGTTTATTGAAAACATATTATCTTATATTTATAAGGAATATCATACTAAATTTTTAGAAATATTAACGATGTATTAATTCCCGTAAGGAAGAAGTAAGGGAAGGGTGAGATATATAGTATAGGTAAGGTAGCAGTGGTAAATAGAAGGTGGTAGCGAGCAGTATATATGCTGGTTACAGGTAGTGAAGAGTGGTTGTTATGGTTAAGGTTGCTGGTTGGTTGAGCAAGTTGGTTACAGTTAGCGAAGGTATGGTTGTTATGTTGCTGTTGTTGGGAAAGAAGAGCGAAGAGCAAATAGCAGCGACAATCAAACAGCGTTGGCAGAAAGAGCATAGCAGCCACACAATCCAGCGAGTAGAGAAATACAGGCCGTCAACAGCAGGTGCTATGCCATATACGCGGTAATATATGGGCATAGAAGAAGGGTTATAAGGTTGCTGGTTGCTATGCTATATATATATATACATATGGTTAAGCATATATATATATATATATATATAATTTTTAATTCTCAAACTTGTAAAGAGTAAACATCCGCATCCACATCCGGCATCCTTACTTTAAGATCCGCTTGCATCCGCGATCCGCATCCGGCAACAGTCAAATTTTTGTTATCCGTGGTCCATCACTAATACATATAGAGTATATATATATATATATATATACTATAGCAAGAGAGCAAAGAAGATATGGTATATACATATATGATATATATATATATATATATATATATATATATATATATATATATATATATATATATATATATATATATATATATATAAAAAGTTATAATATAGAAACTTAATTAGAGCAGTTTTCATTATACCTAATCTATTGCCATCTGGTTCCAATTTCATTTGACGATTTTGAGATGTTCGCTCTCGAGCAACGCCTACAGCATTTAGATGCGTGTACCAAATAAAAGTTTTAGGTTTATGCAATCTTTTAATAACAATCAAAAGTACATACTCTAGGTGTAGATTTTTTTTCACATTAAATATAAAGTTGAAAATTTTGGCAAAATTGAAAGTTTGCTCCAACTGTTTATAGTTTCTTATGAAAAATTTTCGGTCAGAAGAATTTGGACGAACTTTCACAACTTAAATTTAGGATATTTTTTTTTTACATACAACAACTACTTGACTCTGAGAACGACATATTGCTTTCTATGAAAATTGGGCATAGCGTGCCCAGAGATCAAATTGTGTAAATAGAAAATGTCAAATAAAGTTGTGCAGATTGTCTAATTCTATCTACTTTGATTATTTCATTAAAATTGAAAGAAATATAACAGAATATTATAATAAATTTTACCTTTCGACAATTTATGCCACAAAATGTAAAAAAAAATTCTACACAGATTTTTTCGTTTTTGAGTATTGCTTAAAGATGTTATAATAAGACCTAAGACAGCATTATCATGAGAGAGTATTATATATTTATATGTGTTAAGTAGGTTTTACCTGGAGTAAGAAGATAGAGTCAATCAAATTAACCGCAGAAGAAAGTTAAATATGTTTGTAATCACAAGGTGGAATAATGTTAGCCATATCAGAAAAAATCTAAACTTGAAGTTATATATTGTTAATATGTCTACTTCCAAGAGAGGAAAAAAAAAAAAAAAGAAACGAGATCAAAATTTAAGGAAAGATGTATTAAAGAAATGATTAGAGTATTAAAGCACTAATAATTAGTAAATGTTTGAGCATTGTACGTTATTTTTAAAAATTCAATTTTTAATGTTTTAGTAACAAAATGGTGATTTCTAATCATATCTTTTGAGACCACTTTTTCAATTATGCTCCTTATAGTTTATTTCTTTTTAAAAGTTTAGGAAAGCGGGAAAAAATACAAGGGAATAAGATTGTATTGATATTTAATTTATCCATTATCATTTTTTATGATGAATTCACCGATAATTAGTAGTCGATTGCAATAAAACAGACAATTAGCTTGGCTAAAACAAAGACCAACTAATGGAGAAAATACACATAAGCATTTCCGTAAGAAACGACGTTTTTCCTAATACAACCAACCTTCAATCTTTTTTTAGTTACACAAACGGATTAATCGTATAAATAAATAACTATGTTTCCTAGTTGGAATTATATCCTGTATAATTATTTTTCAGGGTCACTTCAAACTCTTCCAAGACAGAAAGATATGGTGATTTGGAGTTACAAGTCCTTGCATCATTTTTCTTTATTATATCATTATATCTAAGTTTTCATTATTATCATCGCTCAACTTATTCTTCCTAATGTGCGCTCTACTACAGAAAGCCACTATAAGACATTACGTTAGAAAATAAATATTTTTCCAGGTTCTAAACCTCCTTTTTATACTTTTTATGACATGTCTCTTTCTCTGAGCATTGAAGAAAGTTATTTCCATGGATGCAGGTATTAAATTTCTATTGATGAGCAACAGTGCGTGAGTCATCGCTCCATTTAAATCATTAAATTTTAAGTGAGCCACAAATTACCCTATCTCAAAAAATTACCTGTGTTTAAATGAACGAACTCTACACATTTCCCTATAATGCTTATAAAGTTTACACGCAGTCTTAAAAAAACAGACCTCTCAAACATAAGTCTCTTTCCAATTACAAAATTTGCTTTGTACAATAAAATCAAATCTGTTTAAACGAAACTATTTCTGCATTTTGAGAATAACCAATGAAGTAATTAAACAGTTTTGAAAGCATCCTCTAACATTTACCACAAAAATAACAAACTTAAAAGCACCATCGATATACTTGACTGTTGATAGTCTGCTTATACAGGTAGCGAGAATCTTTTTTTGGATAAGATTCTACCACTTGCTCTCTCTCGAGACTTCATCATATATTAATTTTATGGTATTACCCAATTATTATCCGTCATTTACAGTTACTTATATAGTCGAATGACCTATCTTCATTCCACTAACTCCCGATTAGTATAATTCCTATATGCGATGAGAATACGCTTAATATATATATAAGCTAACTATAATATAGCAATATTCTACTTTTAATTATAAATAAAAAAAATAAAAAAAAATAAATAAAAAAATTTATAAATAACATTAATAAAAATAATACAAATTATAATACTTAAAACAAAATATGAACAAAAAAAATCATATATACAATATAGAGGATATAAAATGAGGAAAATTTCTTCCTAGTTATACGTATATATATACTATATATAAAAACCTATATAGAATTTTAAATAACTCACGATAATATAAAATAGAACATATACTATATTTATAATAGACAAAATATTAATTATATTATTAATTAAAAAATATTAAATATAAATTATACTATATATATATAGTATATAGTGGTCTAAATATACAGTACTGTAAAAATTGTAAAAGATTTTTATTTGTGTTTCGTACTTTGTGTTCATTTATATATATTACATAAGTATCGACCAAATTAATTAGCATAAGCTTTACGACAACAAAACTTGTAACTATAAAGGGTTTTGTCCTTGCCTTGTTGAAGTAGTCTAGTCCTAAGTCTACTTCTCTTCCACTCACTTCGCTCATTCTCTACTCCTCTTACAACGAAAATCAGATTTGAGAGGAGAATTCCAATTTCAGAAAGTGTAGGTAAAAGTTTGAGACTGAGCAAGCCTCACCGTAAGTTGTTAAGAAAGAGAATCCTCGGTCAACACGGACGACAACCGCCAACGAAGCCCAAGACTGAGAGTATAGTAGAGATACGGTAGAGAGAGAGAGAAGAGAGAGAGGAAGAGAGAGAGAAGAAGGTGAGCAGAGAGAGTCGAGAGAGAGAACCAGAGAGAGTAGAGAAAGGAAGAAGAAGAGAGGGACGAGAGATGTACAAAGAGAGAGAAGAAAATTATACTGAACACACTATTTCCGACATCCCCCAAAACACAGGGGATAAAAAACACAAGCATAGAATTATTTGTTCTTTGTATAAATTTTATTATATTATTTGTATTGAAATCAAATCGAGCTGAGTTCCCAAATTAATTCAAACATTTATCGAATCCTCACTATAATAACTAATATTGTATTACACGCCTTCAACCAAAAGAAGAAGGCCGTTCATCACAATCAGTCTCGGGGAGAGGCGCTAAACTGATTAATATATATAAAAATTATATACAATATATAGTATATAATATGTTATAAAAGCTATATAGAAATCGATATAGGAAAAAAAAACATTAATATAACAAAGCAGTACTAGCTAATCTTAAATATATATATAATATATATATTATACTATATATAATATATATATATATAGATTTAATATATTATATTTGAAATCTGACATATAATATAGTATTTATCTTACATATATATATATTAAATTATAAATATTATTTATTTTTTACACTATATATATATATATATATATATATTATATATATATATATATATATATATATTATATATATATGTATATATAATATAAATATATATATATATATATATATATATATATATATATATATATTATATATATATTTATTTTATATTATCTTTATATATATATTATATATAATATATAGTATATATATATATATATATATATATATATATATTATATATATATACCTCTAAAATAGTAAAGATAATATAATATCGGTACTAAGTATTATTCATAGGCCATATTTAATAACCTAGAGATATTATAATCACTACGTAATATACGATATATATAATAATATAAATAGTATCCTAATCAAAAAAATTGAGACGAGTATATATTATAAAGTGCACTTGGATCGAATAACCACCGCACCACAACGAGAGATGCGGAAGCAACCCCGCACATATTTTGACAGATAAACCGACCGCGGATTTTCCCACTGGTCTGAGTCAATTACCGCAACCGCGAGTTTCTCGGTACTGTGGTGTCTGGTGATGAGCTACACGCGTTGTTGTTTGGGGTAGTTTGTCACTAGGGCTTAGCAGGTTATCGGTTTTTGAGATGGATTAACGTTACTTCTGTCATATATAGTTGTGGCTCGATGTGAATCTTCGCGGGTCACTACGCTGGGGATATGGTGGTGGCCTTGTTTGGTAGTGTTAGTGTTGAGTATATTTTTGGTGTAGGCTCGCCGTGTTTGGGAACGTTAACTCTTGTTGTATATTCGATATTATTTATTGATGGTTTGTGTGGGGCCTAATATCTTGGCATTTAGAATACAAAGTAGTGACGATGATAGCAGAGATTTAAGTAAGCTTATGAAAGTGTTTTGGCATGAAAGATAGCAAATAATCAAAAAGCATCAATAGAACGTGTGATCGTATCATTCCTACAAGATGAGTCTCTCTTAATGGTTGTGTTGTTCGGTCATGGGGTAAGTATCGTAAGGTAAGCGTTCTAAGATTATTGGTTTGTTAAATGAATAGCTTAAAGAACTATTTGTCATGTCACCATATATACTATGTAATACAATATATAATACTCAAACGAATAACTTTTGAGCAGAGCTGGATTGTAGATTATAAACAAGAAAAGGTAATGAGATAATCAGTAGGATGGTAGATTAAATAATATCGTATTTAGAGAGTAATGAGATTTTGTGGCTTGCGTGTTCTGCGTTAGTTAGTTTAGTGTTCTGGTGTTTACCTTATTACTTTATATAAATCTAAAACTTTTGTCTGCTGTTTGCTGTGGGCGTTAATGTGTTTTTGCGATAGGCGGTTGTGGTAGTTGGTTTGCTTGGTTTGTGCTAAAGAATAATCATGGAATATGGACTTGGTTAGATTGGTAAGGTATGGGTGAAGCCACCTATTTATAAGAGTCGATACTGTTTTGGCCTCAGTGTTTTCACTAGGTACTTATAACAGTGGTAGGATAGATGTTAGAGGAAAACTGTGATGAGTGGGGTAGCATATTGTGCATTAGGGTCCCTCTTCCCCATACTGTAACATCTTGTAAACCAGAGGCTAAATTGCACACTCACACATTAAACGGCCAGAAATTTAAAAATTTTCAGGTATAATAATAATATATTATATTAATAAATCCGTATATATATTATTATTATTATTATTATTATTATTATTATTATTATTATTATTATTATTATATTATTATTATTATTATTATTATTAATTATTTATTTATATTTATATATTTTATTATTATTATTTATTCTTATTTCTTATCTTATTATTATATATTTTAATATTAATAGTTATTATTGTTATTTATATTATTTATATGTGTCGGTTGGTATAGGATCTTTAGGATTGTGTATATGTTGAAGTTTATTATATATGTTAATTTTAATTGGTATTATGATTTAGTGTTTTGGATATGTGGATTATTTTTGTATTATATTATTATTATTGTTAGTGTTATTATTATTATATTTATATATATAGTTAATTACAAATCATATTATATTATATTTATACTTTAATTTAATTATTTTTAATTATAATTATTATGTATTATTATATTATTTATAGTTAAATTAATTATTTATATCTTAATTGGTCTGTTTAATTTATTAATATTATTAATTATATTTTATATTTTATTTATTAATATTTAATTTATTATTAATATATATTATTATATTATTTATTATTTATTATTAATGTATGGTGAAGCGCTTAGGTTTTTTTGTTGTACTGGTATTATTTATTATTATTGAGTATATTTTATATTATTATATTATTATATTGTATTATATTTAAATTATTATTATATATTTATTATGTGTGATCGTGTGTGATTGTAGTTTGAGTATTGTGTTATGATTTGTTGTTGTGATAGTTTTCTTATTATTTATTGTTATTTTAGTGGTGTTTGTGGATTTGTTTGTGTGTTGTGTGGTTTTATTGGTTGAGCTTGTGGTGTCATGAATTGTTTATTTGATACATTATTATATTATGTTGTATGATTATTTATTATTAAAATTATTTTGTGTCTATATGTTAAATAAATACTTTTCATATTGATTATTATTATTATTATATTATTATTATTAATATTATTATTATTATATTAATAAGTAACTATTATAGTCATATTATTATTATTAGTATTATTAAGTATTTATTAGTATTATTATATATTATTTAATTATTATTAAATAATTTACTATATTTGTGTGTTAAGTTTACTGTGTTGATTCGAAGTTGTGTCATATACTGTAGGTATCTATTTCAGCTGTGGTTTGGTATGAGGTGTTGTACTGTTTTATGGTTAAAATGTTTTTGATGGTTTTTTATATTGGTTGTTTCCAGACGTTTCTATTAAGATTATAGTTTATTTTATTGTACTCATTTATTTATTTGAGAGATTGTTAGTTATTCATTACTAATATAAGGGCTGTTGTCTGTTGTTGGGTATTTACTGGCGTGTTGGTAGTTATGGAGCTGGTCATTATATCAGGTTTGTGTATATGTTTTACAAGGATGAAAAGAATAAGAATATTATTTACATATAAGATTATTATCTACCGACGCGTTTCGTCTATCATATACTGTGAAACATCATTTCAGATAGATATTTCTTGTACGTACGAATATGAGCTGGTTTGGGTTACTTCTGTAATTAGTTGATATATAATTGAAAATTAAATCAAATGATATTTAGACTGACTGATAAATACATTAAATTTTATAGGGTTATATGGTGGGGTACGTGGGTGTTCTGGCTTGGTAGGTTCTTGTTGGTTTGTTGGGGGTAAGATAGTAGTGATTTGTGTATGGATTTGGTAGGGGTGATAACTAGTGTTGTCGTGGGTTGATTTGAGTGTTTTATTACAGTTTTAGTCTGTTAAACTATCCACCGTTTAATACCGTAGTGATATATATTGTAATGAAGGTTGATCTTAGAAATATTAGGCCTTGTGTGAGGTGTATGTTGATTTGTGTTGTTAGTACCGATGTTAATTAGAGTGTATGTGTATGAGAAGTAATAAAATAGTCGAGGAAATCGATAACCTAGGTTTGATTTGTTTCTTTTGCACTATATAATAATAATATTATTTCAAATTAGTAAACTCTAGACTTCAATAAAGTGAAGAGAATGCGAGCTTCGTATAAACTATTTTGAAACTCTCTAACTACTCAAAACTAAGGACACCTATCAATAAAAATTAGAGTCAGACTATATACCATAAAGTCAAACAACTTAGTCATCTTCCTTTAGCTAACAAGAGATGTCATTGCCCGCAAACCATTCACCTATTTGTGGTACCAATTATTAACTAGTCGCGGATTTGAAGTCAGTAACTAACGGTCGACTATATATATTCCTGGATTAACGAACGAATGTAAGATATTGTCGGACAGGGCTAATATCAATACATTATCGAGCTTAACTAATGGCACCAGCAATAATCTGTTGTAACAATTTCAACACGATATAGCACTGGTCGAGTTACAAACTATTAAGGTTATATTTCTAACACTTATATTAATATATATTATCACAATATTAATACGGAAGTTTATGAAGTTCACAGTAAAACTTAAAAGATGCGGAGGTATTCTACATATTCTAAATCACGCAGACCAGACATTATAATCTAAAAAATATTAATGTATATTACAGTCAGACTTATAATCTGAGTTAAATCATTTGATTTATCTAACTTATTAATATAATTCAATTAAAGACTTCATTCCTTACATCAGTACATAATAATCCTTCACTATATTGAACGATTGTATCATTTAAATAAGTATAAAGATACAGAAACGCGTCGGGAAGTATACCATTTAAATATATCTTATCTTTTTTACTCTATACTGTAAATTTATATTTCAAAGACTCAATATTCTTATATAAATGAGATAAAAATTAAATAATGTATACAAAATAAACTTCTTGTAAAAATTAAATAAAGATCAAAAACTTTTATTAATTATATAATTAATTTATTTATTTAATATATTATTGGTAGTTAGTAGTATGAATGATAGTAAGTAGTAGTATATAGTATTTTAAGACAGTATAGTTAGAATAAGCAGTAAACTCAAATAAGCAATATTGTTAATTTTTATTATTGGTCAACAACCAGCAACCGCTAACCGACATACCATAGCCAATACCGCGTATAAATATAGTAGTCACCTCCCTACTATATAGCAACCGCGGTATATGTTTATGAGAATAATAGTTTTTAGAACAGCAAAAAATTATGACAATAAAAAATTAATTGAGAGTACTTCAGCTATCCTGCTAACTATATTTTATATATTTCTAATTATATTAATATATATATTATATATATATTATTAATATATATATTATTATAAATAATATAATATATATATATATATATATATATGTATATTTATTAATATATATATTTATATTAATATATATATATTATATTATATATATTATATATATATTAATATATATATATTATATATATATATATTAATATATATATATATATATAATATATATAATCGACAAAGTAAAGATATGAGATTGTAATATTTATATTCTCTTTCAACGGAAAAAGATAATATATTGAATAATGGTTGCTAAACTTATTTATCAGGATTAAATTTGTGAATTACCTAATGGACTAGGTTGAATTTAGCGAATATGTGTTGGGAGACGAGAAATAATAACCGTTGTTCCATTATATTATATCCTTATGTTACCGTATAGACTGGAGAATTAAAAAGGAAAAAAAGTAAGACAATTTGTAAATTATCTGTTTCATTGAGAGAGCCTATGACAATATGATGGTATCAGAAATAAAATATTATAATATTATAGTTGGATGGTATAGTTAAAATTTATTGATTAATACTATAATATATATACCTATAAAATAATAAATTTGTATTGGGAAATAAGATAATGAATAGGGAATGCTAAATATGAAATTAAGGAATAGGTAAGCAATTAAAGAGCCAGTAGATAAGCTATAAAATATTGTAGTTATAAAATCCAAACTTAAGAAGCCATTCACAGTAATAGTATAGGTTAATGTATGTAGACCATTACAAACCTAATCATTATCAAGTAATACTTATTCTCTCTTAGAACCTATGACGCTGTCAGTCAGGCCTTCATACACATTATTATATTTGATAATCCTGGCAGTCTTATAAGTACCAGATCTCTTCAGTATTATTTAACATATATCACCCTCATATATACGCTATAGATACAATCATAGTTTGAAACTATGTCTAACAAAGACATTTTAGGACAGTGCAGTAGGTATATGTGTGAATGGGAGCTTTTCTTTTTGATTAGGTGGTGAGCTGTCTGGAATGGAGACAAGTTATAAGTCTTATGATGAATAGTGAAGTGTGTGTAAGAATTAATGTTGAAAGTGATTGGTTTAATATTAATAGTGAGGCAGGGATGTGTTATGTCTTCTTGGTTATTCAATTTGTATATGGATGAGGTTAGGAAAAAATTAGAAGTGGAGGTGGCAGGGGAAGATGTTAGAATGATGGAGAATAGAAGAGAGTGGAGGGTGCCCTACCTACTATATGCGAATGATTTGTTTTTGTGTGGCGAATCTGAAGAGAGTTTGAGAGGATTGGTAGAGGGATTTGGAAGGGTGTGTAAAAGAAGGGGTTTGAAAGTAAACGTAGATAAGAGTAAGGTTATGGTTGTGAGTGAGGACAATCCTCAGTGTGAAGTTATGTTGGATGGTGAGCAACTGGAACTAGTATCTGATATTATATACTTAGGATATATGTTAGAGGAAAATGGAACAGATGATACAGAGTGTAGTAGAAAAGTTGTGAATGGTAGGAAGGTGGCTGGAGCAATTAAATCCTTGGAGGATGTAAAAGGATTATAGTTTTGTGGCGTTTTGTGTGCGGTGTGGTGTCCCGGTTTGTTTTGGGGGGTGTGTTGGGGTGTTGTTTTTGCTGTTGCTGTGTGGGATCTAAAAGGATTAAGTCTTGAGTGCGCTAGGGTCTTACATGAGGGTATGTTATTATCTGTGGTAATGTATAGTAGTTGAAACTATGGTCTGGAATTAAAGGTACAGTATAGATTTAAAGTGCAATGTACAATAGTGGTGAGGGTGCTGCAAATCGACCGGCTGGGAAACCGAAGAAAAAGTGGATTGAGTCAGTAAAGGAATGCCTGAAGGAGAGGAATGTGAGTTTGGCAGAGGCGAGAAGAAAGGTGCATAATAGGAGTGAATGGCGGGGTTTTGTGAAGGGGTATGGTTGTGGCCACCTGGGCCAAGGTATGAACCCTACATTGACGAGATGCCATAGTGAGGGTACGTCGCAGTCCCGTGAAGCTCTAGAGTGGCTTTTCCTGACTGTGGCGAGGTTTCACTAAAGGGTATAAAGGTTGGGCTTTCTTTCGACTTGCGTCATATTCTTCTACTTTTTCTGCTTCCAGTGCATGCTACGCACCTTACCCCAGTCTTGGGGAGAGAAGAGTATATGATATATACATATATATATATATATATATATATATATATAATATATGATATATATATTAGTATATATATATATTATATATAATTATTATATATATATATTATACTATATATATATATAATAATATATATAATATATATATTCTATATATATATATATATAATACTATATATATATATATATAACGCGTATCGATGATATTATATATATCACTCTTCTCTAATTTCTCATCCTGTCCTTTGTTCTTGTCTGAGACCTAGATACTTAAGATTTAATTCTAACCTTTTAATATTTCTAACTATAACTTATTTCATATTTTACATCTAAAGATGGAATATAGCCTACATAAATCATTGACAGACTCCTGTAACACAGTTACACATCACGAAACTCGAATCTACTAACTTCGATGTAATATTATTTTGCTTTTCCTCCTTTTTCTAGAGGAACAGATTTCCATCCTTTTTTTTTAATTAGTATACTACTACTTACGAGACTGTTGCAACTTCTCACCCAAATACTGAGGTCTTTTATTTGGGGTATTTCAATGTACACAAAACTGAGTAGTTGGGATTCTCTTCACACTGATCCAGGTAGGTGGAGAAGTGGGAATTGGTCAGCGTCATCATTTATCACGTTCAACGATCTGGAGCAACTAACTAAAGAACCTACACACATTCGTTTCATCGCAAACCAATTCTTGAACCCACTTGATCTATACTTATTACTTCATCACTAGTCCTTCTCTCTATAAAAACGTCACCTTCGTTCTAATCAGTAAATCTGACCACAACCTCATATATCTTAATTTTAATGCTTTCACTCTAACAGCTCCATCCTGCCCTAAACATATCTTCTGGCACTTTAATCGGGCTGATTGTGGGCTTAGCCTCTACACTAATTATCTCTGCAGTTATTGCTTTGACTCTGAAGACTCTTCAGCCTCTGCCGATAAGGTGGAGGCTGTAATCGCTGATGAGGGAGAGATTGAGCAGGTTCATCCCTTCTTCATCTAAATCTTTCTCTCCTCACAATCCTTCGTTTGATCATTCTTGTTTTCGCTCCATTTATGCTGGAGATATTGCATATCAGTAGTGGAAAAATTCTTGTTCTCCTATCACTCGCTAATTTTCATTCAGCTCGGAATCGTTGCAGGGATACTCAAAACGAAAGTGCGCTGACCACCTCGGTTCTTCTACTGACAACCGTTTCTGGCCTTTTGTCAAAAACAACTGTAAATCTGCCTTCCTTCCACTTATTTGCTCTGATGGTTCAGTTGCTAATACTAATGTTTTCCTCTGATTTAACTCTGGCAATCCTCGTCCTACTCCTCCTCTCAGGTGTCCCATGCCTTTACCTGAGACCACATTTGATAGATGCATGGGTTCCCGAAATCTATGAATGTTAAGAAGGCAAGCAACTTGGATGGCATTTCTCCCAGAGTTTTAAAGGAGTTTGCTTCTTAGCGGCGCTGCCCCTTTTCATATCCCTCTTGGCTTCAATATTGTCACTTTTCTTCCCTGTGTGGGACGCTTCATTATGTCACTTATCCGTGAAAAA
>JABUQX010067981.1:22500-25000 GCA_015478945.1 Trachelipus rathkii
TAGAAATTTGACCTGTGAAGTAATAGGAATGGGTGAACCGTATAAGGTTTGGTTCGCTGGAAGAAGGTGGCAAGTTCTTCGATCCCTTTTTCTTAAAAAGCCCGGCTGAGGTTTTGATGGGAGAAAAACGGAAGCAATGGGAGTTACCCCATTGTGAAATATTCTCAATAGCTAGTTGAAGTTGCCGTTCGAGAAAAGGCAGCTTGGCACCGGCTATGTATAACGCAAGGTCATCGACATAGAGAGAGAGAAATTGACAGTCGCTGGGATAGAAGTAACGATATCATTAAATCCGAGAGCAAATAGTAGTACACTTATATTAGGCACTTACCCTGCGGAACGCCTTCTTTCGCAGAGTAAAGTGTCGTGCAGAATAGAAAGAGCACCGAACCTGGTCGATCTGTTTGACAACAGGGGCATTTTCGATGAAAGAGGGAGTTGTCCGCGGAAGCCAAGCGAATGAAGTTTAAGGAGAATCCCGTTCCTCACACGTTTGTGTAGCTTGTTCAAGGTCCAAAAAGACACCAAGAACCATCCACCAGTTGAGAAGGTTCCCGGATGTCATGGTCTAGTTCTTCCCAAAGGGTCCGCAGTCGAACGATTTTTGCGGAACCAAATTGGAAGTTTAAGAAGCTTGGGGCTTTTCCAGAAAGGGGTAAAGGGCCAGAAACTCCATTTTCTCCTCCCACATTAAGTTTACAGGAATGACAGGTCATCAGCGAAATTGGTCTTTGGTTGTCCGCCAGCTTCGGATCTTTTTCAGGTTTGGGAATAGGAATTACAAAAGCTGTAGTCCAAATAGATGGAAAAGAAGATTCGATCCAGATTCTGTTATATAGATCCAGCAAAAATGCTGACACCGAAGGAAATGGATATGACGGAGCATGATGTTAACGAAATCATGTCTGGGCCAAGGGCACCGTCCTTGCTTTTTGCCAATGCGGTTTGATACTCTACAAGTGTAAAAAAAGACGGTTGTAGGTATGATCTTTCCCCTTTCGCTGTTGAAAAGTCTGGTTAGTAGGCTTGTTGTCCAGTTTCTCAGTTTTTGGAAAGGCTTCAGTTGTAGCTGAAAGAACTTTCGAGTGCTAGCAAACTATAACCTAACGCATCCGCTACAGCCGCAAGAGTGGAGATCGTATCAGCTTATATCAGGCCCATAACGAAGGACTGGGGGTGAGGAGGTTATTGGAGCGATTGAGATCTTTTCTGTGGCAACTTTCCACACTAAGGAAGGGGAGTTTGTGGAGTTAACAGTCGATATGTAAGTTTGAAAAAATTGTTTACGCGTTTGGCGATTAATTCGCCGAGATCTCACTGCGGCTGCTTTAAAAATAATCATGTTTGGGGTGGTACGGTTCCTTTTGTATTGCCTGTAGAGTTTCTTCTTCTCTCAGTTGGCTTGTGCACACTCTTGGGACCACCAAGGGGTTGCCGACCACCTGCCTGAGGAAGAATTTGCCGAATGCAAGGCTCCGCTGGCGAGATGACGACTTTCTGGGAAAAAGCGAAAGGCATCATCAACAGTCGGAAACTGGTTATTGAAGGGAGAAAGAAGGATAGCTGTGGCCTGATAAAAAGGAGCCCACTCCGCTCGATCATAACGCCAGCTGGAGTTGGGTTTTTGCATTGGGCTTGGACAAGTCATTTAATGCCATTGGGTCATGATCACTGCGATAAATAATCAACAGCGGGGACCAGGTAAACGATCCCATAAGGGAATGGGACAAAGGAAATATCAATACAAGAAGAAGTGTGTGTATCTAAACGTTTATAGGTAGGGAGTCCTGTGTTAAGGCATCCCAGGGAAAAGGGGGTTAGGAGATCTATTAAGATCTTGGACTTGGACGAAGTGACAGAGTCGCCCCATAAGGGGTGACGGAGGTTGAAGTCTCCTAGTATATCAACCGGAGTAGGGAGCTGTTTAAAAAGATCAGCTAAGTCGACCTTGGTAAATTCACTACCCAGCAAAAAATGACCTATGGGAATTTTCATTGGTTTTTATGGTTACAAAAATAAAAGCAACTAATGTTAATAAAATAATTCAAATTACTATTTTATTACTATTAAATAATGTTTAAAATGTTATACAAGGACGCTAATTTTACATTAAGATCATTTATTCTCTTCCGAAACATTATTTTTCATAAGAATCATTGATTGGAGGCATTTCGATTTGTGCCTCCAAGAAAGCGTAATTATAATGCTTTCAAAACACTGGTTGTCATGGCAACGTAAAAGAAACCTTATTCTTATTTTGTCTATTTTGAGGATTTTTCCACAAAGCCTCCTCTCGAGCGTCATAAAATAAATCATCCCAAAATTGGTAACTCTACTCATAATAGAGTTGCCGCGTTTGCAATAAATATGTGAAACAAAAATAAAGAAAACTAATTTTTTTTTTACAATTAAATAAAAAGAAACTTAATTTTTATTATATATATATATATATATATATATATATATATAAATATATATATATATATATATAATAATATAT
>JABUQX010067981.1:32500-42500 GCA_015478945.1 Trachelipus rathkii
ATATATATATAGGCCCCTACTATTATTATATATATACATATTTTCATATATAAATCATTTATTTATATACCATCGTTGTATCTGTGCATCTCTAATATATATATATATATATATATATATATATATAGTATCAACTTTTATTATTTTCTTATCAGATTAACCTTTTTTTAACTTTTTTTTTTTAAAATGGTTAACCCACATGAAGGAAAATTCTTATAAGAGGAAATATTTAATATTACCTTGAAGAAAATAGCATTTTGAAAACTGCTTGTGCAAAATGAACATAGAATTACTGGGTAGGTAATTTAAAGTTTTTAAATACGGTATATTTTATATAACTTGTTTACAAGTATTTCCTGACCACTTACTTATGCACTAAGCTTCTGAAAAAGAAATAGCTACCTTCAGAAGAAACAAATAATTTACTCCCAAGTGCAAGAGAATTTTTTTTTTTTTATTGTCTTCTGTTTTAAGTAAAATTATGAGAAGGACTAATAGATTTATTTATTTTATACTTTATATCTCAACCTGAGGTAAAATTATAAATCCAAAATATAAATTTTCAACGGCTAATAAATTGCTAAAGTAAAAGTTTGAAAATATGTTCTTATTTGATTTATTATAGTTTATGGTGAAATACCATTTGAAAAACAATAGTTATGGAATTTTGTCAACTGTTTCATTCACAAACAGTATACCAAATGCTTAAATAGGGATAATCCTTTATATATTTTTTTTTAAATCATATTTTGTTGTTAATTTCAAAATAAATTTATATGTGAAGGCGTTGAATATTTTTGTTACCACTGTTAGAGAACAGGTAGATGTGCAGAATATCAATAGTTACCTTTCCTAGGATAACCTAAATTATTTCAAATCTGTAATCAACTCTATGAGGCACTTTTTATTTTGACAGTTATTTAAATTAGCCTCTGTCTTATGTGTCATCAGCATATTGAGAGTGTATTGAACTATGACAATTTTGAAAGTCATTTGTATATATATAAAAATATATATATATATATATATATATATATATATATATATATATATATATATATATATATATATATATATATATATATATATATATATATATATATATATATATATATATATATATATATATATATGATAATGCAGAATAAGCAAGGAAGAGAGGCCCTGGATTATACAGTCAAAACTGTCTGCAACATCAGAAATGATGGGTAAAGTCCACAACATATACTTTGAAAATGATTGGTAACAAGAAATTGGAAATAGTCAAGACTTTGGGCTAGGGATGTACTAAATCCTGTTACTATATTAATTTGTTCCCATTCTACTTGAATTTGACCAAAATACTTTTACCTTTAAAAGATGCCTAACTTTTCAAAATTCATCCCAAAACTTATTTTATTTGCTATTTTGTACTACTGTACTTACAAAATTTGTGTCTGTTAAATCAGTTATTATTATTATTATTATTATTATTATTATTATTATTATTATTATTATTATTAATTTATTTATTTATTTATTATTGTTATTACTTTAGTAATGCCAGAAAATATATTTAAATTTTATTTCATTACTACAATCCTACTAATAAAAGAAAGACACGGAATTTTTCCTTCTAAATCTAATTTGGTATGAAGAAAAATTTCCTCTTTCTCCTGATCCCATTCATAGAATAAAAACAACTACACTTCCAAAAAAAAAAGAGTTGTCTAAGCTGGTCTGTAGCTCTAAAATGATGGAGTTGTCATACATTTCCATCAAGCACTGGGACAAAAGTTTCTCTTTGATGGAAGCCTGTGATTCTATTCTTCAAAGACCTAAGTAGTTAGATTACACATAACTTCTCCACAAATTCCCCAAGACCTCTCAAATGAAACGCTGTATTTTGATTACTGACTTTACTTATCTAAGAGAACGTCCCCCGAAATATCATTATTATTATTATTATTATTATTATATTATTATTATTATATAAATATCTTTCCTCTGACCTTTGGTAGGTGAGTCTGAAAACTTTGCAGCCCTATGCCTGCATTTCCCAGGATGATACCTAAGCTGACCTGTGACGATCCTCAGTTTGATGAAAATTGAGGCTTTTATTGTTTACTTCAGCAGATTCATTCTTCCTCCAATTAAATCTTTATTCTCCACATTTTATAAGGTTTTATCCATTTTGTCATATCTTGACTGGAGATAGGGATAGTTCATATCAGAAATGGAAGATTTTTTTTCCATATTTTGAGGGAGTGTAGTTTGGATTTAGTACCATCCCTTTTCAACCCTATTTACAGACATATTTTTCCATGCTGCTTGAAGAGTGTGAAGAAGAAACCATTTTGATCCCTCTATTGAACCATATCCCTCACTTGTTATTTTCTCTTAGTATTTTAAAAAGAAATAACCATTTTCTGTATTTACCAGGTATTCAGTATTGCCTCTTTTTTAATTACATATAAATAAATGTAAAAATATATATATATATATATATATATATATATATATATATATATATATATATATATATATATATATATATATATATATATATATATATATCGGAAGGGTGTATTTGACTTCAACAGTGGTGTTGTTCTTGTTAACTCTGGGCATGGCATAGCTGTGAGAACCAATGCAGATGGGTCTTTTGTGTGAACCCTCCGACCCCCAGCACGTGTATGTGCATTTGTTATGCATTCGTGCATTAGCATTTACCACATGCACTTTCTTTCAACCTTCTTTCTTTCCCCTCATTTTTCATAAATTTTCCATTCTTCATGTCAAATCTTAGACATTCCTACTACTCGTCAGCCATGTGTGTGGGGAGAAAGAATTGCCCACACTGTGATGTCCTGCGGTCATAGGAGCGATCATGGGACGGTGATAGTTGCTGCTGCCCACTACCATCTACATTTCTTGCCAGGAATGCCATAATGCACCTCAGAGAAGGTCGATCGCCGTAAACGGGCTTCTTCTACCTTCGGCGAAACTGTATGAATCGTATGGGTACATGGAATGTCAGAGGAATAAATGTTGAGGAGAAGAGGAGAGAGGTGATGGATGTATTTAGAAAGGGCAAATTTGATTTGCTCGCTGTGACTGAAACAAAGATGAAAGGAAAAGGTGAAATTGAGTGGTGTGATGTGAAATGTGTGCGTGCTGGTGTGGAAGAGAATGAGAGAGGAAGAGAAGGAGTTGCAATTTTGATGAGTGACCTGTGGTATGAAGCTATGGTAGACTTTGTGTGTGTGAGTCCTAGAATTCTAATGGTTAAATTTAAGTTTGAAAAGGTCAAGGTATGTGTGGTTGTGACGCATGGTCCATCTGAGGGAAACGTTGAAGAGAGTACGATTTTTGGGATAATCTGAATGATGTTCTGGATGGGGTGAGTAGGAGCTTCAGATTGATAGTGTTGGGGGACCTGAATGGTTGGATAGGTGATCAAAAAAGGGATGGTATAACAGGTGGTTTTGGGGTGGCGGGAGAAAATGAGAATGGTAGGAAGGTGATTGATTTCTGTGAAGAGAGGTATGTGTGTAAGTAATACTTTCTTTAAACACAAGAGTATCCATAAGTATACTAGAGTTGGTATAGGTAGAGATGGTATCGAAGTGAAAAGTATGATTGATTTTGTGTTGGTGAAGAGGGAGATGTTGAAGTATGTGTTGGATGTTAAATCAGTGAGGGGTTTAGGAATGGGATTATCGGATCATTATGTTGTTCTATGTAAAATTAAGTTAGTGGGGGCATGTATGGAAAGGAAGTAGGTAAAATTAAGAGTGAGAAGTTAAGTGAGCAAGACAATAAGGATAAGTATGTAAGAGCGCTCGCTAGTAAAACGGTTGAATGTGAACAAGTTGATACTGAACAAATCTGGGGGCAAATGAAGGAAGCAATTGTTAGTAGTGCAAAGGAAGTATGTGGATGTGCTAAAGTAGGAAGTAAGAATGTTAACAGCGAATGGTGGAATGAAGAGGTGATGAAAGCGGTTAAAGGTAAAAAGAAGCGTGGTTGAATGTACTAAAGCAAATGATGAAGTCTCAAAAGAAAAAAAAAACGAATTATAGGAGGAAAAAATGAAGAATATAAGTTGTATACGTAAGATTAAAAATGATTCAAATGAACAGCTTCGAAGGAGGGTGAATGGGGACTTACAAGGGAATAGGAAGCGCTAAAGGTTAAGAATGAGAATATGGGAATCTGCTTAGAATAATGAATAGGGATGGTGCTTTCGTAACTGATGAAATGGAGAGGAGTGTGGAAAGAACACTTTGAGAATCTGCACAATATTAACAGAAAATGAAGAGGTGATAGTGAATGTGTGGGTTTGATGGTGCAAGAAGAATAGATTTTGGGATGAGGTTATTAGTAAGGAGGAGGTAATGGTAGAGAAAAAGTTGAAGAATGGTAAATCTGCAGGTAGAGATGAAATTACTGGTGATCAAGAACGGGGGCGAGATGGTGATTGATTGAATTTGGAAGTGTAATAAAAGTTATAGAGGGTATAGTCCCAAGGGATTGGAGGAGAGCGGTAATATACCCTTATATAAGTGTAAGGGAGAAAAGGGGAACTGTAGAAATGCATATGGAATAAGTTTATTGAGTGTTGTAGGGAATGTATATGCTGGTATTTTGGTCGAAAGAGTGCGCTGAGTGACTAAGGGACTGATTGGTGAAGAACAGGTGCGGAGTGGTAGAGGATGTGTGGATCAAATTCACATTGAAACAAATGATTGAGAAAATGAGGGGGAAGAACAATAAATTGTATTTAGGTTTTATGGATTTAAAACAGGCGATGATAGAGTTAATAGGGAAGCGTTATGGCAGGTGTGTTAGTGATATGGTGTTGATGGTAGGCTTCTTGAATGGAATCAAAAGTATGTTTGACGATAGTGAAGCGTGTGTAAGAATAAAAGGTGTCAATGGTGATTGGTTTAGGATTAATAGCGGAGTAAGGCAGGGTTGTGTTATGTCCCTTGGTTAT
This sequence comes from Trachelipus rathkii, assembly GCA_015478945.1. Lineage (NCBI taxonomy): Eukaryota > Metazoa > Arthropoda > Malacostraca > Isopoda > Trachelipodidae > Trachelipus > Trachelipus rathkii. The sequence continues at coordinate 37,482 of JABUQX010067981.1, forward strand.
TCAATTTGTATATGGATGGGGTTATGAAAGAATTTGAGGTGGGGATGGCAGGAAATGGTGTTAGAATGGTGGAGAATGGAGTTGAGTGGAGGGTGCCCTACCTATTATATGCGGATGATTTGGTTCTGTGTGGCGAATCTGAAGAGAGTTTGAGAGGATTGGTAGAGAGATTTGGCAGGGTGTGTAAAAGGAGGGGCTTGAAAGTAAACGTGGATAAGAGTAAGGTTATGGTTGTGAGTGAGGACACTCCTCAGTGTGAAGTTATGTTAGATGGTGAGCAGCTAGAACAAGTGTCTGAGTTTAAATATTTAGGGTATATGTTGGATGAGAAGGGAACGGACGATGCAGAGTGTAGTAGGAAAGTTGAGAATGGCAGGAAGGTGAATATTGGTACTGGGAATCAAGTAGGAATGTAAAGGGACTAAAAGTCTTGAGTGTGCTAGGGTCTTGCCATGAGGGTATGTTGTTACCTGTGTTATTGTATGGTAGTAGACTATGGTCTGGAATAAGAAGTATAGATCTAAAGTTCAATGTGTTCAGATGGACAATCTTAGGGGTGTGCTAGGTGTGAGAAGAATTGATAAAGAGAGAAATGAACGTATTAGAGAGTGGTGTGGTGTGAAGAAAGGGGTAAATGAGAGAATAAATGAAAGTATGTTGAGATGGTTTGGTCATGTGGAAAGGATGAATGATAGTCGGTTGGTTAAGCGGATGTATAGTGGTGAGTGTGTTGGGAACCGACCGGCTGGGAGACCGAAGAGAAAGTGGATTGAGTCGGTGAACGAATGTCTGAAGGAGAGAAATGTGAGTTTGGCAGAGGCGAGAATAAAGGTGCATGATAGGAGAGAATGGCGGGGTTTTGTATGGGGGCATGGTTGTGGCCCACCTGGGCCAGGGGATGAACCCTTACATTGACGATTTACCATAGTGAGGGTCCGTCGCTGTCCCATGATGCTCTAGGGTGGATTTTCTGTCTGTGACGAGCTCTCACTAATTAATGGTACAGAGGGGGCGGTAAGGCTGGGCTTTCTTTTCGACGCTTGTCATGTTCTCCTACTGCTTTTCTTTTCCGATGCTTGTACAGCACCTTACCCCCAATCTTGGGGCAATGAGGAAGGTGAAGAAAGAGATATATATATATATATATATATATATATATATATATATATATATATATATATATATATATATATATATATATATATATATATATATATATATATATATATATATATATATATATATATATATATATATATATATATATATGTGGTGTGTGTGTAAAGAAAGGGGTAAATGAGAGAATAAATGAAAGTACATTGAGATGGTTTGGTCATATGGAAAGTATATGGAGGATAGTCGGTTGGTTAGTTAAGCAGATGTATAGTGGTGAGTGTGCTGAGAATCGACTGGCTGGAAGACCAAAGAAAAAGTGGATCGAAGTCAGTAAAGGAATGCCTGGAGTGAGAAATGAGCTTGGTAGAGTCTAGAAAAAAAAAAAAAGGTGCATAGAGAATGGCGGGGCTAGAGGGGGTATGACAGCCCACACAGGCCAAGGAATGAACCCTACATTATCAAGATGTACACACGGAAGCCCAGGTGTGGCTTTTCACCATGAGTTCTCAATAATTATATATATAAAGGCATATAATGTTGACTTCTTCACACGTGTTCTGTGTCTTCACTTTTTGTTTCTTTAAATATATACATGACTTGAATCTCAGAGAGAGAGGGTGATGGAGTAAAGATATATATATATATATATATATATATATATATGTTGGTATGATACCCTGGGTTGCTTTAAGGTATAGAGAAAGATATATATAGAGAGATATACATATATATAGACATTTTTCTTATATGATATAGGATATATTAACTGTTTATATATATATATATATATATATATATATATATTTGAAATGCGAAAGTATTAAAGAAAATAAAGCATTAGTTTCACATTATTTGTAATTTTGGCAGAGTCTTGGGCCAGAATCATCCTGAAGAATTTGATATGTTTAGATTGTGTGTCTTTGCAGTACCATGTTCTTTTAACTGTTGGGGTTCTTTACTAGCTGCTGGTGCAATGATGGTCGTATCGTAATTCTTGGGATTTCCTGGACAAGAGGTATTGCCAAGATCATTAGTGTTCATGTTCATCCTGTTTGCTCTTTGAGGTAATCCTCGACAAAGAAGTAATTTTGTCTAAACACTATTCTGATTCGTTCATCACCTTATCTTCAATAAATACCCTCCCATCAAGTCACTTGTCATGTTTTTTCCAAATTATTGGTTCTATTCGAACACCTGATCATGAATATCTCTTTTATAGTTATCAAGATCAGGTCAAAAGTTTGTGATGTTTCAACAGACAAATAATGTTTGCATTTGGGATGTTCTTAGTGGATGTGATATGAAGTACCAGTTTTCCTTCCAAAACATTAAAGTAAGCATCTAATGTTTTTCCATCTTTTTTTCCTTTTTCTTTTAATATTTTGACTAATTTGTTAACTTAGCTTAGTTTAGTTTATTGCTTGGGCTGCAGCTGTGTCATGTGCTTATTTATCCTGTTGTTTTAATTGTGTCTGTTTAAAATTTCTTAGTTGTTCACCATTGTAATTTGATGTGTCATTGTTGTTGTGTTGGTGTCTTTAGTGTCTGTCTTTTTCTTGCCTTGGCTCTTGCCAAAACATTTCTAAGAACTTCAACCATTTCTCTATTCACTTAATGGATCTAAGCTAATACTTTCTAAAAAGGACACCCTTATGCCTCCTTCATCTAATTTCCACCCTGGATGATTCTGGCATCCCTCCTACTCCTTCTACCTGTGATTACACATGATTGGTGCATGTGATCCTGAGATCTATAAACATCAGGAAGGCAGGCCTGACGGCATTCCCTTCCAATATTTGAGAGGGTCTGAGCTGGCGCCTGTCCTTGTTCCGCTCTACTCTCTATGCCTTAATACTAATACTTTTCCTCAATGCTGGAAGCGCGCATATGTTCAACGATCCCAAAAAGGGGTACCGTTCTTGATATCCTTCCAACTATCCTCCTATAGCTCTCATTTGTATTGTCTAAAATCTTTGAAACCCTTCTCAACTCTCATTTCCTGGATGGTCGAACTCCGTAATTTCCGACATATCACCAGTACAGCTTCGACACTCGAGGTCAACTGGTGACATTCTTTCTTATCTCACTGATTTATGGTCTTCTGCCCTTAGGATATGGGGAGTCTTGTGTGGTGGTGCTTGACATATCCAAATCATTTTGACTTGGCATGGCATAACCATTACTTTCTAGTTTCCTTCCTCTGTGTTTCCTCTTCCTCTTTGCTTTTTTACTCTTTGTCTAGTTTTCTCTCAGATCGCTCCATATCGGCACCTGTTGACGAAACTACCTCTTCTTTCCGGCGCGATCAGAACAGCGTTAGTTCTGTTTCATCTCCAATCCTATTTATACTTTTGATTAACGATCTTCGGCTGCACTTCCAATTCAGAGTTCATCCATGCCGATGACTTAACTTTCCATTCTTCCAATCATTTTCGACTTAGCCTTCCGACTTATTCTTGCTGGGTACTAGATGATATATCACGGTGGGTCGTGTGAAAACCTTCGCATTCATTCTTAGTAATAAACTTTTTTATATATTCCTCTCTCTCTCTCTCTCTCTCTCTCTCTCTCTCTCTCTCTCTCTCTCTCTCTCTCATTCAAAAAAAAAGAAAATCTCTCTCTCTCTCTCTCTCTCTCTCTCTCTCTTTCTCTCTCTCTTTCTCTCTCTCTCTCTTCTCTCTCTCTCTCTCTCTCTCTCTCTCTCTCTCTCTCTCTCTCTCTCTCTCTCTCTCTCTCTCTCTCTCTCTCTCTCTCTCTCTCTCTCTCTCTCTCTCTCTCTCTCTCTCTCTCTCTCTTCTCTCTCTCTCTCTCTCTCTCTCTCTCTCTCTCTCTCTCTCTCTCTCTCAAAAAAATCTCTCTCTCTCTCTCAAAAACACCTCTCTTAATTTTCCTATCCGACGGCTTTCCGTCTCACCTGTGTACTAGTATAAACATTCTTGGTCTGAGCATAAACAATAAACCATGTTAAAACCTCACTTACAATGGCTGCTAAGAAGGCTCTAAAAAGCTAGTAGTTCTGTTCAGATTGCATGAAATTTTTCCCTTTACCCTGCGATGCACATTGGTATACATTTTCTTAATATTGTTACAACAATGGCAAACTGAGGGAATGACCTCTTGCATTCCATTTCCATTGTGTCGTATACAAAGCAATAAGTAAGCTCCTCATTAGTTTTGTGTGAATATTGGGAACCCCAGACTTGTTCGTTGTGGTGCCTCCTTTCCAGCCACTATGCTGGGAACTCCCTGCTTCATCTGTTTTTTTCTGCTGTATTTAATCTCCTTTTTTTTCATACCCTCCCCTTGCGCCCACCTCTGAGAGATTTGTAAAAGAGTTAGTGATTAGTGTTTTTCTTATTTTTATAATTTTCCACCTTCCTTGAAAAAGGGCTCTGCCCATGAGTGGTGTTCACCTGTAAAAGAAGAAGAAAAAGCCGTAAACTCGTCAACAACTTCTTTATTAAGACAAAAAAGTTTACTCAAATTGCCAGCAAGTGTTTTTTTCTATGCAAATTCTGATCAATTAGAGAAATTTTTTCTTGTTTCATTACTTTGTTACAAGAATGAATAATTTTACTATTTTATTTGCAGGTTCAATATCATCCTAGAAATGAAAATTATATTAATATCTCCCAAATGAGGCATCCGAGTTCTTTTAAAATTGATGAAGGTCATGGTTATTCCGCTCGATGATGAGGTAGGTCAAATTTATTATTTTGTGCATCACAAATTATAGTGCAGAATGTAATTAAATACATGGGACAACCATTACTTTGGAGGTAGCAGGCGCATCTGGGGTCTCCTGACATTTCTAGATATAATTTCCACATCTGCCCTCTGCCAGAATTTCTATATGAATAGAGTAATTTTTCTTAAAATATTGAATATTTAGTTCATACCGAA
>JABUQX010067981.1:47500-50000 GCA_015478945.1 Trachelipus rathkii
TCTGATCCTTCAGAGCAAATGATAGACTGTATTCTAGTTCTTGTAACTGTGTTTGTTGTCCAACTCTACGCTCCATTCATCAATATGGGCGTCAAAACATTCTCAAAAGTGACTTTTCACCTGCAGGGGCACATTCTGATCCTTCAGCAAATGATAGAAAACGTTGAAGCTTCTTCCATATTTACCTATCTTTTCGGCGATATCTTCCCCTATATCCGAACGATTTAATAAATACTTAAAATTTTCTACCTCTTTTATGTTGCTTCCATCTACCTGGATATGTAAGCCTTCCTTATATCTCTCTTTATTTACTCTCGTAACCATCGTCTTCTCTTCATTCATTTTCATGTCACCTTCCTTGAAACACATTCCACTTTTTCAGTCCCCTCCCCCATCCATATCCTCTTCCTTCACGTTCCAAAAAGCGATATCGTTTGTTGAGTGTGAAGAGGTGTGCTATCTATATATTTGATTTAGAGTTTCTCCTAATAGTAGGTTATTTAAATCTGTTTGTTTTTAGTTCAACGATGTTCTAAGATGGTGATTATTATTGCTCTTCAACTATAGTTGATCAATTAAGATGGATCGATGAGTGTTTGAGCTATTGCTCTATTTTCCTCTGTAATTACTCTATTTTCCTATGTAATTATGATTTAAGAGCGATTGGCTCTGTTTCTTCTAAAATTACTTTTTTAATTTTATGTGAGAGCTCGAGGCTCTGTCTTCTAAACTGTAATTTAATAATCTGAAAGAGCTCCAGGCTCTGGGTGTTTGTAATAATTGTAAGGGTTAGTAATCTTTTTTTGAAATAATGTTAGCATAAATTTTCGTAATATAAATCAAATAAACGGCTATGCAGAGATTGCATCACTAACCCTTTTTTTACAAGAACACTTTTTTTTTTATAGGGAGCTTCTACTTGCTCATCAAACTTCTATTAATTTACAAGATCAGTGCTGAAGTAAAAAAAGACATAAGAATGATTAGTTTGACTGGAGCTTATTAATTTAAGTCATAATAATTGAGAGTTAACGAGGCCCCTAACAACGGGGTTTTATGAGGAGATATGGTTGTAGGTCTTGCCCAAGGGATGAACCCTACATTGAAAAGATACCACAGTGAGGGTCTGTCGCAGTCTTGTGAAGACCTAGGGGTAGATATTTTTTTTTACTGCAATGAGCTCTCATTTAAGGGGATGATAGGGTGGGCTTTCCTTGTTTCTGATTGATGTGTTTCTTGTGCACCTCGCCCCTAATCTCGGGAAGTGGGGTAAATTATATATATATATATATATATATATATATATATATATATATATATATATATATATATATATATATATATATATATATATATATATATATATATATATATATGAACGCCTCGTGGCGCAGGAGGTTGAGTCACCGCCTCTCATACGAGAGGACGCTGGTTCAAATCCTCCGCGTAGCAGTTGGAGTTTTTATCTACCTGGGAATTAAAACTCTACTGCGAACACGTTGGTGGCGCTGGTTTGGGATAGCCAGCCTTAAAGTTCGATTTCCTGTGGTCCCCCCGTGTTACCCCCTGCATAGGGGATAAAGCACGTTAAAAGGTAGTTTATATATATATATATATATATATATATATATATATATATATATCGTGTATATATATATATATATATATATATATATATATATATATATATATATATATATATATATATATATATATATATAGATATATATATATATATATAAATATATATATATATATATATATATATATATATATATATATATATATATATATATATATATATATATATATATATATATATATATATTCAGGTTTTTCTTGGTAAATTCAGCAGACCGAGTTATTCGTGTGTATGATTCAAAAAGTATTCTTAAATCTGGATTTGATGGAGATCCAGAACCGATCCAAAAATTGCAAGATCTTGTAAACAAGTAAGTTATTGATAAAGTTTTTTTTTTTTTTTTTTTTTTTTTTTTTTTTTTATATATATATATATATATATATATATATATATATATATATATATATATATATATATATATATATATATATATATATATATATATATATATAAATATATATATATATATATATATATATATATATATATATATATATATATATATTTTTTTTTTTTTTTTTTGTTGAAACTCATTTTTAAGTAAATTTAATTGTGCTTATTACGAAGTGGTACAATCTCTTTTTGCGTCAAGTATTAATGTTCTTTAAAGTTGAAGTAAACATTCATGAATGTTGGCGAGTTAGAGCTATGACACAATAAATTTCAAATTAAGTATGGCAATTTGGAATTCTGATTCTGAATGCTTGTAATGGTGAATTCGTAAATCTTTTCAGCTATCAGCTATCGCGGTGTGTGTATGTGTTTTTTTTTTTGTGTGTTTTTTACATTAATCACTACTACTTATGGGCAGAGCCCTATTTGGGGTGGGGTATAAAATAATAATAAGTGGCAAAAATA
>JABUQX010067981.1:55000-57500 GCA_015478945.1 Trachelipus rathkii
CCCCGCCATTCACTCCTGTTATGCATCTTTCTTCTCGTCTCTGCCAAACTCGCATTTCTCTCCTTCAGGCATTCCTGAGTGTCTCGATCAGCTTTTTCTTCGGCTCCCAGAAGGTCGATTCCTGCACACTCGGCAATAAAAACATCGCCTTAATCCAACCGACCATCATCCATCCTTTCCACATTTGCGCCTTCTTCACACCACACAACCCTTAATGTGTTCATTTCTCATTTTATTAATTTTCTCACCTAACATGCCCCAAGATTATACATCTGGAAAAAAAAAAAAAAAATATATATATATATATATATATATATATATATATATATATATATATATATATATATATATATATATATATATATAGAGAGATATATATATATATATATATATATATATATATATATATATATAGATATATATATATATATATATATATATATAGATATATATATATATATATATATATATAGAATATATATATATATATATATATATATATATATATATATATATATATATATATATATATATATATATATATATAAAAACTACTTTAATGTGCTTTTATCCCCTATGCAGGGGGTAACACGGGGGGACCACAGGAAATCGAACTTTAAGGCCGGCTATCCCAAATCAGCGCCACCAACGTGTTCGCAGTCGCGTTTTAATTCTCGCCCCCATGTAGATAAAACTCCAACTGCTACGCGGAGAATTGAACCATCCTCTCGTATGAGAGTCGGCGAGTGATATATATATTTATATATATATAAATATATATATATATATATATATATATATATATATTGTATATATATATATATATATATATATATATATATATATATATATATATATATATATATATATATATATATATATATATATATATATATATATATATATATATAATGGTATATATATATATATATATATATATATATATATATATATATATATATATATATATATATATATATATATATATATATATATATATATATATATATATATATATATAGATAGTATCCGAGGGATTGAGGAGAGTAGTAATAGTACCCTTTATATAAGGGTAAGGGAGATAAGGGTAACTGTAGGAATTATAGGGGAATTAGTTTATTGAGTGTTGTAGGGAAGATATATGCTGGTATTTTGGTCGAAAGAGTGCGTCGAGTGACTGAAGGACTGATTGGTGAAGAACAAGGTGCGTTTAGGAATGGTAGAGGATGTGTGGATCAAATCTTACATTGAAACAAATGATTGAGAAAATGAGAGAGAAGATGAATAAATTGTATTTAGGTTTTATGGATTTGCAACAGTCGTATGATAGGATTAATAAGGAAGCTCTATGGCAGGTTTTAGTGATATATGGTGTTGGTGGTAAGCTTGAATGGAATCAAAGTATGTATGATGACGATAGTGAAGCGTGTGTAAGAATAAATGGAGTCGAAAGTGATTGGTTTAATATTAATAGCGGAGTGAGGCAGAGATGTGCTATGTCTCCTTGGTTATTCAATTTGTTTATGGATGGGGTTATGAAAGAATTAGAGGTTGGGGTGGCAGGGATAGTGTTAGAATGATGGAGAAATTGAAGAGAGAGTGGAGGGTGCCCTACCTATTATATGCGGATGATTTGGTTTTGCGTGGCGAATCTGAGAGAGAGAGTTTGAGAGGATTGGTAGAGAGATTTGGCAGGGTGTGTAAAAGGAGGGGTTTGAAGTAAACGTAGATAAGAGTAAGGTCATGGTTGTGAGTGAGGACAGTCCTAGGTTAGATGGTGAGCAGCTGGAACAAGTGTCTGAGTTTAAATATTTAGGATATATGTTGAATGAAAAGGGAACGGATGATGCAGAGTGTAGTAGAAAAGTTGTGAATGGCAGGAAGGTGGCTGGTGTAATTAAATCCTTGGTGGATGTAAAGGAACTAAGTCTTGAGTGCGCTAGGGTTTACATGAGGGTATGTTGTTACCTTTGTTAATGTATAGTAGTGAGACTATGGTCTGGAATAAGAGGTATAGATCTAAAGTACGTGTTCAGATGGACAATCTTAGGAGCGTGTTAGGTGTGAGAAGAATTGATAAAATGAGAAATAAACGCTTATTAGAGAGTTGTGTGGTGTGAAGAAAGGGGTAAATGAGAGAATAATGAAAGTATGTTGAGATGGTTTGGTCATGTGGAATTACGTTGAGAGTCGTTTGGTTAAGCGGATGTATAAAGGTGAGTGTTCTAAAGATTCGAACCGGCTGGGAGACCGAAGAAAAAATGGATTGAGTCAGTAAAGGAATGCCTGGAGGAAAGAAATGTGAGTTTGGCAGAGGAGAGAAGAAAGGTGCATAATAGGAGTGAATGGCGGGGTTTTGTGAGGGGGTATGGTTGTGGCCACCTGGGCCAAGGGATGAACCTCAATGACTAACCCATTAGTGAGGGTCCATCGCTGTCCTATGAAGCTTTAGGGTGGATTTTCTGATTGCGACGAGTTCTCACTTATAGGTATAAGGGGT
>JABUQX010067981.1:60000-62500 GCA_015478945.1 Trachelipus rathkii
TTGAACACTCTCCCCATGCCCAAATCTTCTCTACAAAAGCAACAAAACAGAACCAACTTGTTGAAAACCTCATGGTATGATTCACGAAAGTCTTCTATGATCAAACGTTCTCACTTTTCTAAATCACTTCGTGCTTTTCAGCTTGTGTGACCTACAAAACGTGCCTCTCTCATCCCCGACGTGTGGCTATTTTAAGCATGTTATAACCATTCTTTAATTTATATTCTCGCCATAACATCAATTCCTAAAACCAAGTTTTGAACAAAATTTGATGGAATACCGCCGCAGGGTCGTTTGGTAATTTTTTTTATCCAAAGTGAAAATCTATTAGGTGTAGCGACTGACGAACTACCGCAAATTGGAAAAAATCACGCATGCACAGGAAGTTTAATGACCAACCTAGCAAATGATAACTCCCATGCTTCATTATTTCCAAGTGGAAAAATTTAGGTGAACGAACACTCCCTAATGAACCTCATATATTTTCTATTTCATATTCTCTCCAATAAACCTGTTCGGATTTTCTTTAGAGACAGAATTCTCTTCTCATTTTTTCTTTCCTCCGTATCTACTCTTCCATTAAGATTTTCATTGTCAGAATCCTGCATCTTTCATTTAAACAAAAAAACTTTGAGACCTTGATCTTATCCCGGAGGTATCTCTATTCTGACCCTCCTCCTGTGCATCTATTCTTATTATAATTTCTCCACTTTATTCAATGCATCCATCTAGATGCTCCACATCTCATTCGTTCATCAACGGTTTGGTAATTATCGTCTTTCACTGTTCAGCACGCTTTCCACCTTATCATATTGTTAATTCTATTTTTCTTCTGGCTTACTTCCCACTTATTCTAAGATTTTCTCTTTTAGTGAAACTCTATGTTTCAGCTCCAATCAAAAAAATAGAATTAAACATTTTTTGTTTATTTGAACTTTCGTGACTGTCAACTCCATGTTGCTACCCTCCACAATCATGATACAAAACACCCACTGCCTTGTGTTATGGTGTTGCATCCTACTAAGAAATTTCTCCCATGCATACTATCCTCCCTCCCTCCAGAATGAAAAATTCCTCCAAGATACTTATTCCATTCATGTTTCATATATTCTCACCTACATATTCTGTCTCCTTCTCTTTTGCAACTCGTATATCAGAATATTGTCCTATCCGCTAATCTTCGATCCTCCTCCACAATGCATTTGAGAGCGGTAGAGCACACCTTCCTATGTTCTTGCGATAATAGGTTTTGCAAAAGCAAAATCATCAATACTACAACATTTCCGATCAAACTTTCAACACTTCTTCCAACCTTCTTTATTACAGCCATACTACAAAAAAACACAAATAAATTATATTGTGACAACTGCGACAACACGCTATGATTAACGTCGTTTCAATTACTCTTCTCGGTTTTCGATACGTCTTTCCAATTTCATTCAACATTCATACATACTTCTTAAGGAACTCTCCTAACTTCAAGTAATTCCATAATTATAGTAAGCTCTCCATATCCAATATACTCCTCTCATAATTGCTCTATAGACCTCCCAAATCTTTTTGTTAGTTGCTGATTCACAAAGACTTTCCGTCCAAATCTTTTAAAGACAATACGTTACATAAGCATTTTCCAAGTCCCTACATAGTAGAACGGTAGACGCGAGTAAGTCGGAGGCCAAAGGGTGAGGTTCGATCATTCATCCGTTCTTAGGTAAAAATTACCTAGATTATTTCCCTCCCAGTAGAGCAATTTCTTGAGGTGCAAATTTTAATTACATAAAAAATATTTAAAAATCTTATCCTTAAACGCAAGTTTTAAGTCTTATTTAATCTTCTTTAATATTTTAAGTCGTCTTTAAGTCTTCTTAAAAGTTACTTAAGTCCTCTTTTATTTTCTTTAAGTTTTGAAGTCCCTTCAGTCTTCTTTAAGTCTTTCTATTCCTTTTAAGTCTTTGTTAAGTCTCATTTAAAGTGTTTAAGTCTTCTTTAATCTTTTAGTCCTCCTTTAAATCTTCTTAAGTTTCTTTAGTCTTCTTTAAGTCTTATTAATCCTCTTTAATGTCTGCTTGCGGTCTTCTTCAAAGTCTTTAAGTCTTCTTTAAGTCCTCAGTCATCTACAGTCTTTTAAAGTACTTCTTTAAATGCTTTTTTTATCTTCTTAAGATTATTTAAATTCTATAAGATCTTCTTTAACTCGTCTTAAATCTTCTGTGATTCTCATTTAAGTCTTGTAAATAAAGTCTACTTCTGTCCTCAACAACTGTGATTCTTATACAACTGTCAATATTTTTTTTATGATTCTTCCTTACATTGTGAGATTAATTATCTATACAAATATTATTCAAATAATTTTTATACAAAAAAAAAAAAACTTGTTCCTCGTCTTTACTTATATATCATCGATTTTATAATTGTCAATCCATATTCAAAATACTTTTTATTTACTTAAATCACATCCAACCCCATCACAACACTTTTCATTCACACTCTCACAATATTT